>JAXGGA010025294.1:0-10803 GCA_038373865.1 Uloborus plumipes | reverse complement strand
CTTACTTATTGTAAGTATGTATGTATGTATGGTAGAATGTGTATATTGTATGTATGTAAGAATGTGGTATATGCGTGAAATAAGCATGGAGCGCTGTGAACGATGCGGGAATATAAAAATAACAAAAGGCAAACATTATTTTTAAGTTATTATAATTTATTCCTTAAAATTATATATCATTAATTAAACAATTACGACAGTAACACTATTAAACAATATCAATCTCTTAATGCTATAGCGTGAACAATATTTTTTGTTAGTCCATCTTTAGCTAACACAAACAAACTGGATGGTTTACCCACTCGAGAGCATGCCACGTATAATTGTCCGTGTGAAAAACATGGTGTTCTCAAATCTAAGCCACAAACAGACATCGTTTGACCTTGGGATTTGTTGATAGTCATTGCAAATGCCAATCTAATCGGAAACTGAATACGTTTGAATTGAATTGGCACATCTGTAGGTATAATAGGAATCCGTGGTATGAGTATATTTTCACCTCTGAACTTGCCAGTTAAAATCCTGGCTTCGATCACGTTTTTCATTAATTTTTGAATGACTAATCGCGTACCGTTGCACAGTTCAAATTACGAAGCAAGATAATTGGAGATCCCACCTTTATTTTTTAAAAATTTGTGTCACTTTAATGGTCGTTCATACCCCCCCCCCCCTCTAGCAGTGAAAAAAAACTTTATACAGCAGATTTTGCCTAATAACTCAACACTCATGGTGTTTGATACATTTTATTTGTTTGTAATGATGTTTTTTGGTCACAACCAATATGAAAATCACAAAAATAGTTACTTTAATTTTTAACATATATTTATCTTCTTCAGAATTTTTGACTTTTAATTTTACCTTGAATTTGACGTAAATGCAAGATATAAAATACAGAATTTTATAAAGGTACAAAAATTAACATAATATAATTGATAGTGTATATAATTTTTGAAAAAATAATATAAGTGCCGCAAATCAAAAACCATTTATTGCCACAATCGATTCAAAGCCCCCAAAAATGGCACAAACGTCCATAAGAAAATTCTACAGCATCGAAGGACCCCATTGCCAATTTTAACAAAGATCCGACCAAAACTGTCATTTTGTACTATAAAAAAATATGGGGTAGATCCCCATGAGGGGATGTACCTGCATAAGGACATTACAATCATTAAAATCATTCAAAAAAAAAAAAAAAAACCATGCAGCTGTTCGAAAAAACCCTTGCGGACCTGGATTCGATCTCATTCCATCAGGAACTTCAACCTGACGCGCCTAACCACTTGACCATCGGGTCGCTCATTAAAGTAAGGATTTACGATAACACATATTGTTTTAGTTCAGTAGATCAGATGTTATGGGCGAACAAAAAAAATTTAGGAGTGGACTACCCCTAACATTTAGGGGGATGAAAAATAGATGTTGGCCGATTCTCATAGATACTGGATAAGCACAAAAAATTTCATCAAAATCGGTCAAGCCGTTTTGGAGGAGTATGGCAACGAAAACTGTGACACGAGAATTTTATATATTAGATTCTAAGTAAGAATTATTTTCTTTTTAAACATAAAAGGGAGTGAGTGAATGTGTTTACTTTGTGCACTAGAAGTGTGTAGAATCTGTAATATTTGTCAGATCGGTAGCATTCTCATCATGTCGTTAACGCTCAAAGACAACCCCCCCCTAAAATAGAGGTAAATGTTCACCTTGACCATGCCCCTAATTTAAAAAAAAAATTGTTACTAATGTGTATTTGAAATACCCTATTAATTTTATTTTCTGAGTATCTTTAAAAATTGAAAACTTCCATGGTCGAATTGGCACTTTTCCTGATATTCACCCAAAGACGGAAAAATTCAGCCTTCGTTCGGTAATTCAGGTGATATTTCAGTTTTTTCTTTTCAGAAAATAAGTTTTGAAGCGTAAACCGAAATTCTTTCAAAATTAGGAAAAAAAATCCCGAAAATTCAGGTTTATTTTGACAGTGCATTCATTTGTTAATTTTATTTTTTTTTAGCACTTGATGAATTTTTACGACGTTTTTTACAGGTGAGAGATTTAAAACAATCATTCGAGGGGGGGGGGGGGGGCTTCATTTTCCTACCTCATACCCTTGAATTATAAAAGATGAGTCATTTATTTCTATTACGGTGTCCTAAAGCATTTCTGGAGTATTCACTGTGTTTAATGTGTTTTGATTGCTTGTGTAAAGTTCAGTTTTTATTTGCTGATGCGTATTTTTATTTTATTTTTATAAGTGTCTTAGAAATGGTGAAATTCTGGCAACTTTTTAACATTTTAGACTCTTGAATTTCGTTTATAAACAGTAGCGTACTTATGAGATTCTGTGGCCGTGAAGATCTTAAGAAATAGCGCCCCTTTAAAGGCCGTCCCAGTGAGAGGTTACGGGAGGTCTCTGTGACCTCCGAAAATTTTCCCCATTCGGGAAAATTCCACAGACAATACTGAAACTTCGATATTCTTTTCATTTTTTTATGATGCCCAATGTTCCTTCTCATCAGATGTTATGTTTGTATTCGGCTTGCACAGAGTAATCGATAGTACTGATGAATCGAATATAATTGGCCACTTTGCCGATTATTAATAATCGGCAATATTTTGCGGATTAATCGGCGATAAAAACAATTTCAAATATTTTTTAAAGTATAAATTCACCTAGAAACTATGAATAATTTTATTAACAGCAAATACAGTGAATTCTCACTTATACGCTGTACCAAGGGACCAACAGAAAAAGGCGCATAAGTGAGAAGGACGTACAAGTGAACAAGCCTATTTAAATTACTCTAACGCTATTACTACGGGTTGGCAATTACTGTAACGTAAATACAATGATAAAGAGAGAACAAAAATTGTAGCATACCTAACTACAAACTGTTCCCTTTAAAACGGTTCATAATAGGTAATTGTCCCTCTCCGAACTCAAGTTCATGCGGAAAAATTGCCTTCCGTGAGCAATAAAGGAGAAAGATTAAAGAAAGTGAAGAAAAATGCTTATTTTTTTAAAGAAAATAAATTAATTTTTTTACATTTTACGGAAAATTCGACGCATAAGTGAAATATTTATCTTCAGAGCGACGCATAAACGAATGATACTATCATTATTTTGCTGTGGAATGTGCTGGGACCATTGAAAATCGGCGTATAAGTGAAAAAGGCGCATAAATGAGGCTGCGTATAAGTGAGTTCACTGTAAATAATTTTTTGCAATCCTCACTATAACTTTTAGTGTGAAAGTGCACAGAGTAAAATCAAACCAAGCAGTTCAGACACAGTGTAAAAATGAATAGAATATTAAAGGGTAGCCCTCCTACCTGACGTGCCACTATTAGGAATGATAGAATTCCCGAACTTTTTTTAAATTGGAATGAAAAAAAATAAGTATTTCATTTCATTTATAATTATTCAAATTTTGCCGGTCAAATGGCCGAAAAAACTTGAAATTACTGTAAGTATGCCTTAAACAAGAAACCACCGTGAATAAATGTTTAAACAAGAAATAAGTAATTTTCTGCAAACACAAGTATAACATGCAGTGCGAAAGTGTACGGATTAAAAATAAAATAAATTATTCAAAGAATGAAATATCAAAGTAATTTTCAGTTAATATAAATGTTTTAATAAATTAGTTTTCCTATTTCGAATGAATATAGTCAATGTTGTAACATTTTTCATGTGTGGATATTTTTCTCAGCGTAGTGCTTTCAGGTTAACTTTAATTTTCACAATAAAATAAAGGACTCGAATTAAAAAATAGCAAGCACTCTCATATATAGGAAAGTTTAAAATTAAAATTTGTTTTTTAATTTTTAGCAGCTGTTTAAAGTAATTTTCATGTTTTGTTTGCATAATTAACGATGTGCTAATTTTGTTAGCTGTTAAAGCAACTGTATTAATAATATGAAACTTTGTTCAAAGAAATTGGATAAAATTATGAAATTATTTTGAGAAAATTAAGAAAATGTTAAGGAAAAATTCTCTCAGGAATAATAACCATTAGTAATTCTAAAATTGGAACTGTAAAAAAAAAAGTGACAGTGGAATTGGTAGTATTAAAAATAATCATCCTAATCATTAACATCCCTAGCATGTATGATATGTGTGCTTGCTCGTATAATTATTTGGTGAAACTGGAATTTTATTTATTTATTTTTTTAGAATTAACAATTGTTTCATTTTTCCATCTAGCTCTTGTTCGTACGAGTTTTTTTTCTAGATTTTTCTTACATAACTTTTTTAAATTGATTTTTTTCTTCAACATTTTTCTTTTTTAATCGGTCGAAATGCCTCCCCACTGGCAGCTGCTGCCGTGGCAAGAGCCACTCCTGCCAAACCCTGGGTACGCACGTGCTTGTGAAATGATTTAACATATAGTTAAAAAAAAAAAACCTAAAAAATACGCTTTTAGAGTAAGGGCCCTGCTCCACATTGATGTAAAGCAGAAAAATAAAGCAGAAGCGTGAAATGGAGCAAATAGTGTTCCTATGGAAAGTACCCGGATATTCGGTTTCTGCCTTCAGGGGCCTGCTCCACATCAGCGTAAAACGCGACCGAAACCGACGGCAGAAACCGAAAATCCGGGGACCTTCCATAGGAGCACTATGTAATCCATTTTACTTTTCTGTTTTATTTTTCTGCTTTACGGCCTATGTGGAGCAGGGCCCTCAGTTTCGGTCGCGTTTTACGCTGATGTGGAGCAGGGTCCTTAAACTGTGCTTAAACTTCGCTTAGCTCGATATCTGAAGTCGTTCTGAGAAATTTTTAAACTATAAAAGTCACGTTATTGACAAATGAGGGCCATTGGAAAAAAAGATGAAAGTGACCAAAAAGCGATTTCGAGAAAAACTAAGAACAAAGTATGAATTCTCGTAACTCCCTTTGTAGTTAATAGTTTTCATCTACATTTCGGTCGATTCTCATCTTTTTTAGCCTACTTTCCCGTTAAAAACAAAAGACGAAAAAAGTATTAAAAGTAGCTTAATGCATCTAAAAAATATCGCCAGTAAAAAATATCGCCAAGTCCAAAAATATCGCAAGTAAAAAATAAAAAGGTAAAATGAATATCGAAAAATTAAAAATTTGAAAGTAGGGTATTGAGATGGGGAATTTGTGCGTCGGTCTGTCGTGTCTGTCCCCCCCCCCTAATAACTTTTGAATGAACATTCCGATTTGGACAAACTTTTTTTTGTTGGAAAGATCTCGGCGAGTACAGCTCATTCCCATATTTGATTTTTTGATTTGAACAATTTTTGGTTCAACTTTGAGCCGTTCAAACAACCGGTCCCGCGATACTAACTTTTTAATGAACAGTCCGATTTGAACAAACTTTTTTTTGTTCGAAAGAACTTTTCAAGGATACTTCATTCCCGTATTTACATTTCCGATTTGAACAATTTTTCGTTCAACATTGAATCGCTCAATCAAGCTGTCACCCCTAATAACTTTTGAATGAACAGTCCGATTTAAACAAACTTTTTTTTGTTTGAAGCATCTCGGCAAGGATACTTTATTACCGTATTTAAATTTTCAATTTGAACACTTTTGGTTCAACATTGAACCGTTTAAGCAACCTTTCTCCACCTAATAACTTTTGAGTGAACCGTCCGAATGGAGTAAATTTTTTTTTGTTCGAAAGATCTCAGCGAGTGCAGCTCATTCCCATATTTGATTTTTCGATTTGGACAATTTTTGGTTCAACTTTGAACCGTTCAAACAACCGGTCCCACGATGCTAACTTTTGAGTGAACAATCCGATTTGAACAAACTTTTTTTTGTTCGAAATATCTCATCAAGAATATTTCATTCCCGTATCTACATTTCCGATTTGAACAATTTTTCGTTCAACATTGAACCGCTCAAGCAAGCTGTCACCCCTAATAACTTTTGAGTGAACAGTCCGATTTAAATAAAACTTTTTTTTTGTTCGAAGGATCTCAGCAAGGATACTTCATTACCGTATTTAAATTTTCAATTTGAACATTTTTTCGTTCAACATTGAACCGTTCAAGCAACCTTTCCCCACCTAATAACTTCTGAGTGAACCATCCGAATGGAATAAACTTTTTTTTTGTTGGAAAGATCTCGGAGAGTACAGCTCATTCCCATGATTTCGAGACAATTTTTGGTTCAACTTTGAACCGTTCAAACAACTGTCCCGCGATGCTTCAGAAAAAAAATTTAACATTAGCGCCTACGGGGAATTTAAGTTGAATGTTGATCCTGAACTTAAAGTCGGATTTCCTTCAAACTAACTTAGTAAGAAAATGGTTTTGATAAGTAATGTTTGTAAAGTACTTTTCTGAATAATCTTCTGTGAGGACTCTGATTCCGACTCCGACTCCGCAAACATGGCGGAAATGCAGGCTCAGAAAAAAAATGACTGACTGTGCAGACGATTTTTTGTTTATTTATTCATTTGTTTTATTTTATTTATTTATTATTATTATTATTATTTTTGGCAGACAATTTTTTTTGTAATAAAAATGTTTCATTCACAAGGGCATTTTATTCTTTATTTATATTTAACAACTGGCAACGGATTAAAAGTGAAATTCGAGACATTTTATCAACGGACGAGTTTTTTTTCTTTTTTTTTCTTTCTTTGATAAAATGTGTTTTGATGTGCTTTGTACTTTTAATTTTTTTTTCTTTTTGAAAACAATTGAGGAATTTTTCTACGGAAGAACTGTAACAGTTACATTCTTTAAAAGGTGCGACAAAACTTTATTTATTCATTTATTTACTTTTTATGCGTCTACTTCATCTGATGAGAGGGGTATATTTTGCTTTTAGAAATCAGCTTTAAGTGCTGAAAAGGTATGTTTGACATAATTTTTAGTTCCAGATAATTAAGAGAATAATGATCAGATGCTAGAATGCCGATGTCCATGTACGGGAAAGTAGGCTCGTTTAGTTCTTGAAAGAACTTCTTGTTCCCCCTTGTTCTTCTACCAGATGATATTACTCCTTCATAGCCCCAAGATACCGCTAATATCTCAAAATTGACGAAAAAGTGACTCATCTTTCTCCCCCCTGGCCATTTAAATATAAAAGTAATATACTTTATACTATCATTAATACTGAAGGTTAAACTCACTTCAATATATGATATATACCATATTCCATATATCATATACATATTCCATGTATCATATACATATTCCAGATAGACCATAGGTCATAAATCTCTTACTGATTTCTATCTGATTTTCAAAACTTTTGTATATCAGCTAAGGTTACATGTACTTATAATGCATCAACATATAAGTTATAGTTTACCCTTCAATATTAAAAACAGTACTAAATATATTATTTTACTTTTATATGCAAGATGGAAAATTATTAAACTTTTGCAAATTAACAAGCGCTTTAATAGCAGCCTAATATTAATAGCAAATTATGTATGGAAGTTAAATAAATTTGTCCCTTATGTGTCGCAAAATGTGTAGATTGGAAAAAACAGCAAATGAACAAATTAAATTTTAAGAAACTTTATAGAAATATCTGAAAATTTGCGAAAAAAATGTAACATATAAAACGAACAAACATGGGTAATGTGCTGCCTTATCTTCAGAGAGCAGGAGCAGCGGTCAAAATCAGTGGTCGGAAGTAGCGCGCTACAAGTAGTGAAACTACTGTAGTTGCTACATTTTTTAGTAGTTTGTAGTGTGGCGCACTACTTTTCAAAAAAAGTATAGTAGTGAGTAGCGCGATACAAAAAAATAGTAGTTTGTTGCGATTTCTGGAAACTACTTTTACATTAAAAAATAAATAAATAAATGATAGAGAATTTAAAAAGAAGAGAACGAAGGAAAAAAAACAAGGTTTAATTGACTTTGGTGCAAATCTTGCATGAATACAGTAGCGGACGCAATGAAAAATAGGAACCATAAAAATATGAGCTGATCCTTGAATACATCATTTTGACGAAATACATTCTATTTGTCTGATGTCATTGGTTTATTTGGCATCATACTTTTTATATTCCTTCAAATAATTTTCATGTTCCTAAATAATCCCTGGCAAGAAAAAAAATGAAGGTTGAATTATTTCAACTTTTGAATCTTTTCTTGTGGCGAATATTAGTAAAAGTAGTAAAAAAATTCCGAAAAGGACAAAGTTCAGCAAAAAAAAGGAATAAAAAGGAAAAGTAACAAATAAATTTTAAGACAATTTCTAGATCTATTCCATATTCAAATGAGTTAATTTATTAATGTAAACCACTTTTCGAATTTTTTCGGTCAATCCGCGAACGATGTATTTTTTATTTATTTATTTTTTAAAAAAGTAGCGAAGTAGCGACTACAATTCAAAAGTAGTTTGTAGTAGCTACATTTAACAAAAAGTAGCTGTAGTTGTAGTTAACTACAAAAGAAATGTAGTTTTTCCAACCACTGGTCAAAATATTAACTTTGTAGGTTTCAAAAGAGGTCAGTTATCAATAAGTCAGCTGATTTATTGTGATACGGCAGTAAATGCATAAAATTTAATACATTTGAATCAGTAAAACTGAAAACATTTTCTTTTTGTATTTTAAATGTAAAATTTAAGTTGATTGAATGAGATGAGCTGACAAATTAAATCCCCCCCCCCTGCTCTTCTCTCTTCTATTTTGCTTTTATGTATTTGTAAAGAAAGTGAATTTTATCTTTTACTCTGAGTTACATAAATACATACAAACATACCCACATCTGAAACTAATAAAAGCGTATTAATGATTTACTTCTGGACAACAGTGTATCAAATTGTGGCGAAATTATTTAGTGACTCTCTCAGGACTCCTTTTCTTAAAAAGTTGCATATAAGGGTGCCGAACTACGGGATCAAGGCAGACTATGGCATTGAAATTTTAAGAAGGGGTTCTTTTGCGGGTATTTTGGATTTAATGGGTGGTTCCCGCTCTTGAGCGGTCTTTATGGTAACTGGGGTATCGCTATTGCTCCGGGCAAGGGGGGGGGGGGGGAAATAATAACAGAAATAAAGTAACTTTTCATTAACTTAATACATATTCGCATTTAACACAATTTCTTCTAATGTTATGACTCTTTAATCAAAATATGAATAAGCAGTACACCTCCAACTCGCTTAATCTTATTCCAGTCTACCGATTGCCAATAAGCACGAAACTGTAGTCCTTGGATGGAATAACCGGTTTGGCCGTGTAGTGCATGTTTCTGCCTTAGCCCTGGCTTAGGGGCTGTGACTTACTGCTTGAAACATATTAACCCATTAATGCCTAGCGTCCCTTTTTAGGGACGGTCCAAATAAGGATCTAAATTTCCCAAATATGAACATTTCAACCGAATAATAGTGTTCAATTAGTAAATTGGTATTGTTTCAATTCGTTATTAACAGATTGCAGCACATAAGCATTGTAAAGTGTGTTCTGTTGCAGTTTTATTATGATCTTTATCAAAAATTACATCGTTCACAATCTCAAGGAAAAAGTTTTCAAAGTTATCTCCAGCTTCCCAGTTTATGTTAATTGCTGATTTTATTTCTTCTTACAAAATTTCTTTTTAAATTAAAAAAAGTATGTACCCTCTGGGGTCTATCGTAACTTTTAAGGGACGATTTTTATTTCCTTAATAAAAAAAATTACTTTTTACATAATATTTTTTTTATTATTTTTCCCGTCCATTAAACACTGTTTGTAACTTGTATACAAAATATCTTTGGAAAAAAATGTCAGGCATTAATGGGTTAATGTTTATTAATAATTGTAGTCCCCCCCCCCTTCACTCCTTTCTTTCCGGTTTGAATATATGTATAAAAATATCGCACAAGAAGTCAAAATAACTTCGTGGCAATCTAGTGTTAATGCTGTAAATGCAGGACTTGTGTTTAAATTATCTCATTTCGAGACAGATAAAATAGTTCCATGCAGAGACGCCGCGGTAGGAGGTCTCTGTGACTTCCCAAAAATGTCCTTTCTCGAGAAATTTCCCCTCATTGTTCTGAAAACTCGGAGCCTTCTAAGGTTGAATCTTTTTTGTATTTCTTAACATCCGATGAAGGAATGTGCCTGGTTTCGTTTTATCATTCGACAAAATTCCTAGAGTTATTCGGTAAAATTTGCTCCTAAAAATTTAAGTTCGGTCAGGCACGTCTTTAGTGGGATTTGGAGAGAGGGTGAATTGTCCCCCCCCCTGGCTTTTAGCAATTGATGAATACACATAAATGGGCGTGGTTTCTGCTGTTTTTAGCATAATTTACAAAGAATATATACAGGGGGACTGATTTGCAAAAAATATTAGGGGGGGGGGGGAGCAGGGGCACCCCGAACTAAAATTTTTGGGAGGGGGAAAATTATCAATTTGCCAAATGAAGTTCCAATTTTTCCAAATGATAAAATACAAGCATACACACATGACGTACATGCATAGCATTTAGCGAGAAAAAACATTAGGCATGTTTCTTTCTAATGTTGTCCTCCTTGAGAGCAGTGCAGATTCTTCAAAGAGTCTTCATCTGTGACACTGCATGACACAAGCTCCTGCGACAGCAATGTTATGTTTCCAACCCCTGATGACATGAAATTTCCTAACTATACTAAAAACCGACCCATCCCATAACTCCGCGTTCAGATTTTTCTTTGCGCAGTGTTTAGTGTTCAGTCATCGCGAAACCTTGCCCAAGCGATGAGTTCTCCGGATCCATTTTCTCACTTAGAACCAACTAAATGCCTCCCATTCTTGACTCCCTCATCTGTGCCAGCTAAGTAGTTTCTTTCTAATGTTGTCCTCCTTGAGAGCAGTGCAGATTCTTCAAAGAGTCTTCATC
>JAXGGA010025293.1:5000-10804 GCA_038373865.1 Uloborus plumipes | reverse complement strand
CAAGCACAATAAAAATATGAAACGAATGTAAAACTTGTTTATGTTTTGCCGCTTGCTTCGTTAGCAGAATTTTACAGAATTTCGCTCTTGTTCTATATTGTAAGTGTCGGTGGTCATTTTTCAAAAAAGATATTTTTCTTAAGAACTGAGCTATTTTTTGTATCATATAGAACCTGACAGCAATTAAATCTAGTCAACACGTGCAGGAGGGTTTAACTCTTCAAGCTGCTCTACATCTGATGTATTTTAGTAGGAAGATGGTGGAAAAATGAAAAAAAGGGAACAGTTCCCGATGGCTACTCTTTTCAATTGACTAGAGTTTCTTCTAGCTTTAGATTAGACTAGCGGTACCCGCACGGCTTTGCCCGTGGTATAAAATTAAAAGTGCATTTGTAAAATAATTGATATAGCAGAAAAAATGCTCTATTTTAGTTTTATTCAACTATAATTCCTTTAAAGTGATATAAAGATCTGATATGGACCCCACACTACTTAATTTTACGTGTAAATTTCTTAGTAGATGCGTTAAGTGCTAAAATAGTGCTTGGAGTGAGCAAGATAACAATTCAAACATTTGTATCCCTAGATTGCTACGAAACAATGCAAAAAAATGTTTTACAATGATTAATCTCCTAAATATCGTCGATTTTAACATCATTCAGTGGATTTTTCGCAAAATATCGCCAACAGCGCCAAATTGAACCCAAATCAAAAAAAAAAAATTTCGCCAATTTGGCGTCAAATACTTAGCGATCAAAAGCTTGGCGATATATCGCCAAGTGGTCGCGCCAATTCATATCACTTTTGTTAACCAATTCATATCACCTTGCATTGAAAACACTGATTTACCCGATAAATGGGGTAAAACACCCCCTTGGAACATTCGAATGCAACCCCAAGGGAGATGGACAAAAATAAGCCAAAAGAGAAAATAAGAACAATTTTGTTGATAACAGAAACCAACAGAAATCTTACCAAAGTTTAAAAGAAGAAGAAAGTTTTCTTTCCTAGCTTAAAAAACAAAACAATACATTTTCCGAAATGAAACACTTTAAAAAAACGATGCAATATCGCAATTGATACGATATTTCGTTAATCTGTGCCCTTTTCTCGCTAAATGAACGATAGGCGCGCCAAGCGTGGTAACCCTAGCTATTTGGCGTAGTTGACTTTTTGAAAACGCGCCAAGCAGGGTCCCAAAGCATCTTCACCGCTTCACCGGGAAAAAGACAGGGTTGCCAGAGAATTGGAACAAAAAAAAACTACGCCTCCTCTAAAAAAAATATTACAAAATACTACTGTTTCCAAACGTTGCCAAAATCAATGTTGCTGAAATGCGAAATCTATGAAAATGAAAAAAAAAAAAAAAAAATCCGCCAAATCTTTTAATTAAGTCATTAGTGTATTGGAAACAGGGTTGCCAGAAACATACTACGCTCCTTATTTGGGCCGAAAAAATACTACCGTAGAATCAAAAATACTACGTCTGGCCGTAGCCTACGAAGATAGACGCTGGCAACCCTGGAAAAAGAAAGAAACAAAAATAAGTATGAACACGTAACCATAGTAACAACATGAAAAATTGATTTCCGTTGATAAAATAATTCATTTTATCTCTCTTTTCAAACAAATTTTATTCTAAAGTTCAACCATTTTAGAATCGTTTGGCTTGCTTTACTGAAGGTAAGCCTTGAATTTCGGGATTCTAAAAACAATTGTTACAGCTCTCCTGATGATCGTAGAAACTTCGAAAAAACTTCATTTTGTGCAGAAAATTCCAAGCTTTCGAATGACATAAGACTTGAAAATGTGTGTGAAATATTTCTTCCCTATTTTATCGAATTTCCGCTAAGAATTCGAATAGAAAAAAGAACGAAATGGAATTTTCGAAAAATCGCTTCGAGGTGCAAAACTACATGCTACAAACTAATTTTGTGCCAAGTGGCATGAAAATCGACCGAACGGTTTTGGCGCTACGCGCGTGACAGACAGACAGAAAGAAAGAAGGACAGACAGAACCACCTTCAGCTTTATTATTAGTAGAGAAGAGATAGAGATAGAGATTAGCTTTCAGGACTCCCTTAAAAGAAGACAATGGTTGTAAAAATATGCATTCAGGTAAGCTGCTGAACATTTATTTACATTCAATATAGTAAGTTTGGGCATATTTTAAATTCAAATGTGCTAAAATTCTAAGGATAAAAGTTCTTGCTCTTTTATAGCTTTATGAACATTGAATGTTTCTTTGTTTTTCACTCCTTGTGATTCACATGAAGTAAGGTTGGAGAGTTCCTGACTTGAGTTCTGCAATGAACTTCAAATGGTTGGTGACAAAAGGTATAAAATGTAACAAACAGAGTCCTGGTAGTCGAAATAGCAAGATTTGTTTCATTTTATGAGACATTCTGCAGTCTGTTTCTTAATTTGGAGAGAAAACCCTAAAATTTTTAAAGAAAAAATTCTTGAATTTTTGCAAACAAAGTGCTTTACCATTATTTTCCGAGAGGTAATCCAAGCTACCATGTACTTGCAGTTTGAAGTTTAGCATCTTGTTTTTCGTATTTCCCAGTGTCAAATCTGTGGCATAAACTTTAAAAAAAATTCTGCTGCCAGGGCCAGTTGCCCCCCCCCCCCTTCCTATTTTGAGAACATTTTGTGTTTCTATAATAGTACAGTCATTTGGTCGAAAAAAAGGGGGTTACCTGGAAAGTTTTTCGGGAGTTTTGAAAATTGGTAGTATTGTAGATTTTGGTGTGCTCGTTTCGAATTTCCACTTTGCCACCTCGTATCTTTGCCGCTCGCGCCGCCATATTGAAAAAATGGCGTCTAAAAGAGGTATTTCGAATATATCTCTTCTTTGACTGATTGTACGATAAAAATATTAATGTACAAAATAAACTAGAAAAAATTTCCTACAATTTATGTCAGTAAAACTTTCTCGTAAAATCAATACGTTTCAAAGTACGAGCGTCGCAAAGTTATTATTATCACGCGTTATCGCAGAATAACTCGATTTAGTGCAGTAGAAATAAACTGAAAAGCACCTTGGAGTCGAACAAATTGCAACAGAAACAATTCCTGTTGGAAATGGTAGGAAATAGGCTCCTAATGAACAAACTAAAAGTATACATCCGTACTAGTGGGACAAATATGTGTTTTGGCCGCAATCTTGAAAAATCATGAAAAAATTTCAAAAATTCAAAAAAATTATGTGCGGTATCAAATTAAAGGAAGTTTTAAGCTGAAAAGGAATAAAACATGGGATATTTGAAGTGAAGTGATGATACTAAAAGTATGCACCCGTACTGTGGTGCAAAATGTGTTTTTTTCGGCCGCCATCTTGAAAAATCCGAAAAAAAAATTCAAAAATTAAAAAAAAAAAAAAATGTGTGGTACCAAATTAAAGGAAATTTCATGCTAAAAAGGAATATAATATCTGTCATATAGATGGTGAATATACTAAAAATATACACCCGTACTGTCGTGCAAAATAAGTTTTTTTTTTTTTTTGGTCGCCCTCTTGGAAAAGCGTAGATTTTTTTTTAAAAATAAAACATATATGCAGTATCAAATAAAAGGAAATTTCTCATTAGAAAATTATATTCATGGGAGTGTTCGGGCTGCGACCCTGTAGGGCCCCCCAATGGGAACGATGCCTACGGCGAATAGCCTCAGAATCCATCGGATACTAAAGGAGTGAGGATACTCTCCTCCACTGTGCTCTGCACTACTTTGTAACGGCCCCTCGGTCCCTGTTCTCACCTTAGAGAAATGCCCTTAGCATAAATAAAGTTTATTGTTGTATCTTCAAAAGTTTACAGTCCACTCTCATTTGAGTCCTGAGCTCTGACAGGGAGTTTTCAAGAAAAGCTATAGGTGAAAAATGGTAAAGCAATTAAGCGTGCAACTTGGATTTTGAGCCATTCTAGTTGCAGTGAAATGTTCACTACACTTCATGACCAGTGCTTCATGCATTGGTAATGAACAGCATACCGATTTGACAGATGTAAGGATGACAAGAGATCTAAAAGACATTAAAAAAAAGTAATGCGGTTCTTCGTAGACCACAATCTATTTGCTGTGCTTTCATTTCGTTGATGGTACATTTTTAACAGTATAACGAATAGCAAAAGCAAAGTTACTGCAGAAAATGCAGATGTCTGTGGAAGAAACATCCAAGATAAATTCCCCAGCAAGTGTTTTAAAGAACAAACGTTACTGAAATTAAACCAAGCAGTAACAATGAAAGTACTGACAAAAGGAATTATTATTGCTGGTGAGGCTCCACTACGTAGATCCACGTCTCTTAACACAAAAGATGCTGTGGTGTTGTGGTGGATGTGTGTGTGTAAAAATATCGCAAAATTTGTACTCACATGATTCCTCGGGGCTGACATCAACATGGTAATCCATTGCGACTAATTCCATTAGAAATGAAGCACGAGAACAAAACATAATCGAAAAAGTCGTATCCATTTTATTAGCAATGTTCGCACTTTATGGGAGACATTTTGCATCAAGTGTTAAGAACACTTGATGCGTCCACACACATCAAAAACTCAAGCTCCACTGCTAAAAATTCCAGAAATTTACCACGCTAGAAAAACAATGACAGTTGAAAAAGAATGTTCTCGAACATTCCAAAAGAAAAACCGTTGTGCCTTGCACATATAAAATCATAACAGTGGCAGTTAGACTTCGGTACTAAGTGGAACAAATTAGCGTGAACAGAAAAGCTATTTTTAGCCCAGCCAAGCATTTCTTTTTTTTTTAAACGGCAAGGAAAGTGAATAATTTGGAATCTTTTGTGATTTGCATTGCAAGATAAATAAAATCAAAGAAAGTGTGGGATGATTAATACCACATTCCCCCTTTAAACAGAACAAAGAAAAAAAACCCTTCAGCCACTCTTGCTGACAGTAACTAAAGAAAGGCTTGACTATTTACAAAAACAAATGAAATGTGCAAAGGCTGGCAAATTCAAAAAACACCCTCTCTTCAGATGATCGGTACACGTAAAAGTGCGCAATAAACGAGTCCATAAATTTTGATCAGCACCTTTTAAAGAAGGTAACTGCTAAGTTTCTTCCGTTAAAATTTTCTCAATCGTTCCAATTATTCAAAAAAAATAGATTCCAAGAGGAGGGAGCAGAAGAAGGAGGAAGCGCAGAGGAGCGAAGAGGAGAGGGGAAGGAACCGCGGTCCGGGAGAGAGAGATATCTCGAAGTTTAAGGTTAGAGCCGGGGCCATTGTTAGAGGAAGTAGAGGGGAGGAATGGGGCGCGCGGGAGAGGAGAGGAGTGTTGTAAGGCATGGAAGAGAAAAGAGCGGCGGCAGAGGAGGGTAGAGAAAGGAGGAATAAGAAGTAGAAGTAGACAGGAAGGAATGAAGAAAGAGGCAAGGAAGCGTCTGCCCTTCAGTCAGGGGTTTCTGACCGGAGGGGTCCGCCATGTATGCGGAGTCGGAGTCGGGAATCAGAGTTCCTCACAGAAGAGGGGGGCAGAAAAGGAGAGTTGCATGCTGACTTTGTTTATCGAAACTGTCTTCGCTGTCTCACTCTCTTGCTTATGATAGTGTGAGTTATAGATGTTCGTAGTGTATCGAGTTATGTGTATGAGCATGTAGTATGCTTATGTATTATATAGATTCTAGTATTTATGCTTATATTCACTTTATGACTATGGCTCTTATTTCTTATTCTGTTGATAGGTTATCTAGTATAGTCTTCTTATTTATTTACTATCTGTGTGCTTCTGTGTTTCTATTTCTTCTCTCTTCTTCTTCCTTCTTTTCCTCTTTCTTCCT
>JAXGGA010025292.1:0-10808 GCA_038373865.1 Uloborus plumipes | reverse complement strand
TTTTATGGTAACTGACTGACATTCATAAACTGAATTTCAAACTGTATTTAAACGAAACGCCATAACAATATTTTTTTCAAATACGACTGTATTAAGAATTTTCATAATGTGTATAACAAATTACCCCAATTTTTTTGTTTAGTTAGATTTTTTTGGGGGAAAGAAACACTAATTACTGTACTCTAAATTAACATCAGATCTGTAACACTCATCAGATCTGTAACAGCTTAAAAGTGAGTAATCTAAGAAGGGGGTAAATAACTTCCTTGACCTCCCCCTTTTATTTTCTTGCATTTAGACCCAATTTAGACTTAGAATCCAACATTAATTTTTTTCCGCAAAAAATTTTTTTTATCAGGAAACTGCAACTTTAAATTGGCACTTTTCAAAATATTGGCTCATACGTATAAGAAAAGAGCAGTTGTTTTAAGAAATAAATTATTTAGCTGTAAGTATTTATACTGACGCACGTTTATGTTGTTTTTTTAAAGCATATTTCTCTCCCTGATTTTTTAAAAAGCAATCTTTTCTACTTAATCTTCTAAGATGTCGAATTTTACCGTTTTCATATCAGAAATTACGGAGTCACGAATTTTCTCGGCAACTTTACCGATTGTTAATAATCGGGAAAATTGTACCGATTAATCTGCGGAAAAAAATATTTTTTAAACTAATTCGTTTTGAGTATACACTCACCAAAAAATTTCTACAAATTAATTTATTAACAGTAAATAAATGTAACTTTCAACAAATATTACTATAACATGTATGAAAGAGTTCAGACTAAAAACAACAAAAAGTCCAGAAAGTGCGTAAAATTAAATAAAATGTTTAAAGTATAGCCCTCACAGTTGATATTCACATGACATTATTACGAATAATCAAATTCCAAGACTTTTAAATTGGAAAGCGAAAAACTTCAGTGTTTCATTTGATTTATAACCAGCCCAACTTTGCCGATAAACCAGTGTTAGTCCAGTATCTGACAGCACTTCTGTAGGAATGTTTGAGTACGGAGATTTTTTTTCAAAAATATTTAGTAGGTGCCCTAGGAAGTATTTTGGACTCGGGTGGACATTCGCCACCTAGTGCGTTTTTCTGCTATGACGTCATCAAAGATGGCGGCTGCTCCCTCTCATAAATGCTATATAAATGCCCAGCACTTCTGTAGGAAATTTGAATAGGGGGAATTTCTTTTTAAAAATGTTTAGTCGGTGTCCTAGAAAGTATTTTAGACTCGGGTGGACATCCGTCTCCTGGTATTTTTTCCTGTTATGACGTCATCAAAGATGGCGGACGCTCGATCCTATAAATGCTCTTATCTATGTTACTGCTTGACCGATTAGCATGAAAATTGCAATTTTTTTTCTAATTTGTCTGATGCTATTTGCCTTTAAGCTGCACTGTTAGAAATTTATTCGAAAAAGTAATTGAAAATCAATTTATTGATTTTTTTTTCTTTTTTTTTTCATATCTAACTACCAAGACTTAACCATAAAAATGGTATTAACCCTTTTATTTTTACGAGAAAATGCTAATTTACCGCTTCTTGCATGCTGAAAAATACAACCGTACAATGAACCAGTAAAAAGTCCTGCTGTCCAAGCGATAGCAAGGAAATTTTAAATTTAGTTAAAATAGATGTGAATGAGAAGAAATATGAAAATTCAGACGTGTTGTAGCGGTTTAGGAGCACTACTTGATTTCTTTTTATAAAGATCCAATGTTGTTATTGATTATGATTTTTCTACTCTGAAAGAATATTCGAAGAACCGCCCTTACCTCCCTGTAGTGCTAAAGGTACAATGTGCAAAAATATTACCTCAATTAATGGCCCGTGGCACTCTTTTGCACTAGAAGGTGGCAAATTCTTAAAGTCAATATTCTTCACATCAAAATACAGCTATAATCTTAGTTCATCTAAAAATTTATAGAATGACCCTTTTCGTATTACCTGCACTACGTATTTTTTTGCTTGATTTACGAATTTGTTCTACGTATTCCAGTCGGATGCTACACCAAATTTCTCCAGATATTTCATAAAAACACGATGAGCTGCTTTTTTAGTGCAAAATGTACTTCAGTAATCCGGTCCAGATAGTGCGTGGATGGTTGGAATATTTTCACCTGTTTTTCGGTGAATATTATGAACAGACAAAAGTCGCGTAGAATCCATAACTCCAGTGCTCCCCCAAAGTTCCTAAACACCAAATCGATGAATAAGAGTATACCAGGAAAATAAAGCTAGCACCATTATTCTAGAAGTCTGCTTCCTCTGCTGTCAAGCAATTTAAGTCCAGGTCTTTCCACATTGTGAGATCAGTTTGTTTCCGGATGATGCCCAAAAGCTGTTGTTTAGGACAGACAGAGTAGCATCTGGAGAGATTTTAATAACATGTAAAACAATACTGCTACCTTGGCTCTACGCTTTTAGACTTTTTAGAGAAAAATTTGCTGTAACTGTCAAAAATTTTACAGACTCTTCCACAGCCTTTTGTGATACTCCCAATATATGATCGAAAAAAAAAAATTAAAAAAAAAAAAACAGGAACTGCTTCGGCAAGTTTTTTGTTTCTATCTGTCATAAACTTTCGTATAGAAAAGTTCACCACATAACAGGGCTTTTGATCAGAATTGAACAAGGTTTCTTATCTTATGCTGCCATAAGATTTTTCTAGCTTTTTAACAGTGCATCTATTTGTAATTTTAACATAAATTCTTATTCATTAAACAGTGAACAGTTTTCAGATAGTTCATACTGAAAGAGATCTCCCACGTCAGTGGAGCGAGCTGAAAGTTTTCGCATCATGAGGTTAGGCCGGTGAGGCTGCCTGTTTGACGTACTTTTACTGGCTTTTCTTGCAGTAGTACAAGCATTTTGTGATTTTTTGCAAGGAAATACTTCCAATACGACTTTACGAATGGAGCTTGAGCGACATTGACTTTTTTCCCTCTTATCGTGTAAAGTACAGTCTCCAGTATATCTTCAATCACCAGTATTAAATAAGTTTAATATATTTTTTCATCGTATCTTTTGAAGCCAGTGTTTTTTTCAGTAAATAGTGTGATGTATTGGGAAGTATGTTAAACAAGTCTGTTTATTATACAATGTTTAAGTAGAAACTTTCCAGCAGTTTATATTTAAACATTGAGACAGCTTTACCTCTAAGTTCAGAGTTTGCTTCTTAGAAAATTTATGGTAGATGTTCAAACCATTTTTCTTTTGGACAAAATCGTGGTTAGTTCCAAAATCATATCCGATTTAATAAACACATCGGGTATTAGACTTTTCCGAAGATATTTTCCTAAGCAGCATATCACAATTGTTGCTGTTCGGAATGCACCCAGCCCCTTTACAATATTTGAAAACTTATCGGGAATGTTTAGTTGAACATCACATACGATAACGTGTACACACCTTTGTCATAGGTTGCTGGTAGATAGTTCTGGCCAGTGGCGTACATAGCGTCCCGAAACCCATAAGGAGTGAGGGGGGGGGGAGGAATGACGTTTGAGGGCGCACCTTCCAGAAAAATAGCACTATGAATTACATGTGAAAAATATTTCTTATAGTTTAATAGGGAAGTGGGGGTGCACTTACAAATCTAGCAAGGGGCGCACCTACGTCTATGTACGCTACTGGTTTTTTCCCGGCTGGTTGAGAACACGATTGAAATTCATTTGAGCTGTGTAAATAGTCGCATGCTAATTTATATGGTATAAAATCATTAGCAAAAATCAAAATTGTTGTTACTGTGGATTTTCTTCAAAATTGAGTGTACAAGATGGTAAAACCGGTTCTTCGAATATGTTTCCAGAGTGGAAAAATCATAATCAACAACAACATCAAAACTGTGCAAAAAAGATTAAGATTTCTCTTAAACTGCTACAACATGTCTGAATTTTCGTATTTCTTCTCATTCGCCTCTATTTTAACTAAATTTAAATTTTCCTTGCTATTGCTTGGACGAGCAGGACGTTTTACTTTTTTGTGATACAGCTGTACCTTTGGCATGCAAGCAGCGGTAAATTAGCATTATCTCTTAAAAATAAAAGGGTTAATACCATTTTTAGCCTACTTTCCCGTTAAAAATAAAAGAAAGACGAAAAAAGTATTAAAATTGGCTTAATGCATCAAAAAAATATCGCCAAGTCCAAAAAATATCGCCAAGTTAAAAAAAATATCGCCAAGTCCAAAAAATATCGCCAAGTTAAAAAAATAAAAAGGTAAAATGAATATCGAAAAATTAAAAATTTGAAAGTAGGGTATTGAGATGGGGAATTTGTGTGTCGGTCTGTCGGTCGGTCGGTCTGTCTGTCCCCCCCTAATAACTTTTGAATGAATATTCCGATTTGGACAAACTTTTTTTTGTTGGAAAGATCTCGGCAAGTACAGCTCATTCCCATATTTGATTTTTCGATTTGAACAATTTTTGGTTCAAATTTGAGCCGTTCAAACAACCTGTCCCGCGATGCTAACTTTTTAGTGAACAGTCCGATTTGAACAAACTTTTTTTTGTTCGAAAGATCTTTTCAAGGATACTTCATTCCTGTATCTACATTTTCGATTTGAACAATTTTTCGTTCAACATTGAACCGTTCAAGCAACCTTTCCCCCCTAATAACTTTTGAATGAACATTCCGATTTGAACAAACTTTTTTTTGTTGGATAGATCTCGGCGATTACAACTCATTCCCATACTTGATTTTTCGATTTGAACAATTTTGGTTCAACATTGAACCTTTCAAGCAACCTTCCCCCTCCCCTAATAACTTTTGAATGAACATTCCGATTTGGACAAACTTTTTTTTGTTGGAAAGATCTCGGAGAGTACAGCTCATTCCCATATTTGATTTTTCGATTTGAACAATTTTTGGTTCAACTTTGAACCGTTCAAACAACCTGTCCCGCGATGCTAACTTTTGAGTGAACAGTCCGATTTCAACAAACTTTTTTTTGTTCGAAAGATCTTATCAAGGATACTTCATTCCCGTATTTACATTTCCGATTTGAACAATTTTTCGTTCAACATTGAACCGCTCAAGCAAGCTGTCACCCCTAATAATTTTTGAGTGAACAGTCCGATTTAAATAAACTTTTTTTTTGTTCGAAGGATCTCAGCAAGGATACTTCATTACAGTATTTAAATTTTCAATTTGAACATTTTTTCGTTCAACATTGAACCGTTCAAGCAACCTTTCCCCACCTAATAACTTCTGAGTGAACCATCCGAATGGAATAAACTTTTTTTTGTTTGAAAGATCTCGGAGAGGTTCATTCCCTCATTTCGCTTTTTAGTTTGAACCATTTTTCGTTCAATATTGAACCGTTCAGAAAAAAATTTAACATTAGCGCCTACGGGGAATTTAAGTTGAATGTTGATCCTGGAACTTAAAGTCGGATTTCCTTCAAACTAACTTTGTAAAAAAATGGTTTTGATAAATAATGTTTGTAAAGTACTTTTCTGAATAATCTTCTGTGAGGACTCTGATTCCGACTCCGACTCCACAAACATGGCGGAAATGCAAGCTCAGAAAAAAATGACTGACTGTGCAGACGATTTTTTGTTTATTTATTCATTTGTGTTATTTTATTTATTACTATTATTTTTTTTTTTGGCAGACGATTTTTTTGTAACAAAAGTGTTTCATTCACGAGGGCATTTTATTCTTTATTTATATTTAACAACTGGCAACGGTTTAAAAGTGAAAATCGAGACATTTTATCGACGGACGAGTTTTTTTTCCTTTCTTTGATAAAATGTGTTTTGATGTACTTTGTACTTTTAATTTTTTTTTTTGAAAACGATTGAGGAATTTTTCTACGGAAGAACTGTAACAGTTACATTCTTTAAAAGGTGCGACAAAACTTCATTTATTCATTTATTTACTTTTTATGTCTCTATTTCATCTGATGAGAGGGGTATATTTTGCTTTTAGAAATCAGCTTTAAGTGCTAAAAAGGTATGTTTGACATAATGTTTAGTCTCAGATGATCAAGAGAATAATGATCAAATGCTAGAATGCCGATGTCGATGTACGGGAAAGTAGGCTCGTTTAGTTCTTGACAGAACTTCTTGTTTCAAGATTAATGAAGTGAGTGCACCTGCCGACTGCTGTAGAATGACTGCCAGGGTCTTTTCGTAAGCTGGCAGTCGGAGTCGGTGCTCAAATTTATTTAAGACACCAACACATTACATACAATAAAAAGAACAAGACAAAAACAGGGTACAATACAAAAACAGCAAGACAAAGAACATACAAAACACCGAGATATGAAAAGATGACTAAACGAAACAAACAGAATAATAAAAATAAATAAATAAATAAATAAATAAATAAAGAGGCAAATTAACTATGAATGAAGTAAACTAAAATATCGTTAACAATAGAAAGAACGAACTTTTATGGGTGATATGAAGTTTTTTCGTAATTTCGTAATTTTTTCGCAAGTTATATATGTTACGGCCAAAGCCCGAAGTCAGGCCAGTTCCTGAATTGACAGACCACTTCGTGCATTGGCCGGGGCGTGTTTGGCCGGCCACTTCCCGAAGTGCACGGAACAGACTGAGCAATGTTCCATGTGCACTGCAGTTGTCATGAACATCGAGGGCGCTTCCTACAAGCTAGGAATTGATCATGGTGTTCTTAAGCAACTGTACTTTAGAAGTGAGTTTTCCATTTTGCAAGAGGAACTACACCCTTTTGCAAATTAATTGAAACAAACTCGAAAAATTGAGAAATCTAAGTAAAGAACTATTTTGTTTAAATTTATATAAAACCAAAAGTTTTTATAACATAACATAATGTCTACAACTCTTTGTAAACATTTGGACACGATTCGCCATGGAATCGATCAATTTTTTACACTCATTTGTAATATGCGTGTCTATGAATTAGCGCAGTGATTAGCTTCTCCATAGTTGAACAATCCTCATGCAATAGTCGATTTTTGCATATAGCCCAAAGATTCTCGATTGGATTGATATCAGGAGAGCTCAGGCTATTTAGATGTCTCAATTTGGTTCTCAGACATGAATTTCTTGGTCATTTGGACGCATGGCAAGGGGCTAAATCCTGCTGGAAAAATACCGTTTCATGTGGGTATCGTTCCTTCAACACTAGTAAAGCATTTCATTTCCAGAATAGCAATAGATTTCTCAGAATACATCATACCATCAACATTCTTCAAGGAACCAACCCCATTGTAACCGAGCCACCCCCAAAACATCTTTTTAGGGTGATTTACAAATGTTTTCATGTGGCAAACCTGAATTCTTTCACCTGAAGATCTCCGTACGTCTTGAGTTCGTTGACCTTGGATAATGAAATGAATTTTGTCACTAAATAGTCGTTTCCTCCAATTTTTAGCTGCTCAATTCTTATATTTTAACACCCACAAATAGCGATTTTTCTTCATTGGTGGAGTCAGAAGCTGTTTCTTCATAAACCGATAGATTGGCTGACCGGTAAAATAAGGTGCCTTTGAACAGTAGATAAGCTTCTGATTAGTGGAAATTGATGATTACTAACTTTAGCATAATCGGTGAAGAATAAAGGGATAGTTTTAAAGTCATGAAAAAAATATTTTGCTTCAATTAATTTGCACAAGAGTGTACTTACATTGGCATTCATGGACACAGAAAAAATCATTGAGAACCGTTGCTCTCTTCACAATTGCTGACCGGCGGCCAAAGCTACACTTGATGCAGTTGCACTACAAAGTACTCAACAAATCGCTGCAGATGTAAAAATAACAAGCTGTGCAATTCGAAATGCCATGAAAGTTCGTCTTGTTGTAACAAATGATGGTTCTCATAATTTTCTGTAATAAACTAATTCAGTAGATAATGTGGTTTATCTTTTTGTTTGTTTACTCCGAGAGTGAGGAAATTTTCACAAGAGATCCTGGATTTTTCTGATACTGTGATATCCTTACTCACTAAAACTTCTCCCTTCAGACAACAGCCCACCTAGGGC
This sequence comes from Uloborus plumipes, assembly GCA_038373865.1. NCBI lineage: Eukaryota > Metazoa > Arthropoda > Arachnida > Araneae > Uloboridae > Uloborus > Uloborus plumipes. The sequence continues at coordinate 2,828 of JAXGGA010025292.1, read as the reverse complement.
CACCGTACCTCCTTGGCCTATGTTCCGAAGGAAGATCCTAGACGTCTAACAGGGGCGGATTCGTCGGAAAACTCCTTTGCGGCAGTTATGTGATTGTCATTAGTATTAGGGTATATTAACACACAAAATTTTTCTCATCACCTTTTACTTCTCACTTTGGCCCATCGCCCCATGCCATTTCGCGAACTGACTGGGCAAACCCCGAGATCAAGGAAAGATCGGGCATTGGCTGGTCATTTTGAGGCGATATTGGCCAATTCGGGAACTGGCCGACTTCGAGCTTTGGCTGTAATATATATAACTGAAATAATAGCCTCTTCTATCAAATATGTCGATCTGAACCCCAATACTAAGCCTTTTAAGTGATTGGTAGGGATTTCATTCTTAAAAGACGATCAGAGAAAGATCCACGATTTAAAATTTTCTCGTTTTGACAACTCCTATATGACAATAAATAAAATATGTGTAATTGATTTTAGTGCATAGATAAACCCTTCCTGCACATTGCCACCTATTACTACTGACCCTAAACTATATCTGCTTATAAAAGGTAAAGGTTCCTTCCAAAGGACTGGTATAACTAAAATAAAACAGTAAACATACAAAAGCAGATGTAACAATTAGGTCTATAATTTCGTCCTATCTTAAATTTTGTTATAAGAATTTTTATTGTGCAAAAAAAAAATCATAGAACTCATCTTATCATGGAATAAAAAATATAAAACGTTCAAAACGAGTAAAATATGAGATTCAATAAATGCTTTGATTTTTATACATTAAGGGTCATTCCATAGTGACTAACGTAACATTCAGAGCTGATTTTGTAAATGTTTTTACTTGTAACTTAAAGGATAAAAAGTATTTTTTAGTTATGCTGGTGGATTTGCAATGTACATGGTATCTATGTATCATTTCTGCTAAGAATTTAAAACAAAATTACTGACAGTAGATATTTTTTCAACCAAAATAGCAGCGTGACTAACGTAACATTTTTGCAACCCTGAAAATTAATGCTCATGTTGTGAGGCAAAAATTTCTCAAAGTTAAGCAAGTGTTAAAAATTGAATGATATATTTGAAAAATGTGTAAAGTTGGCTTTTAAAAACATAAAACACATTTATTAAATCTTAATTTTTTTTAGTCTTAAGTGTCACTTTTACTCAAGATGGAGTGTGACTAACGTAACGTGACTAACGTAACCATCGAATAACAAGCAGTAAACACACTACAAACTATTTATTATGGCTAATCTCAGTGATAATTACAATACTTTTTCAATTTTTTTAACTTCTTATGTTGTATGATTTTTATTTATTTATTTATTTATTTATTTTTTGATACTTTTTTCACTTCGGTATTTTTTTTCTTCGGCTGAGGTTGACATTTCTATGGAATGACCCTTAACTTCAGTGATGTACAGTAGAACTGAATAGAGGAGAAAAAGTGGAAAAATATTTTATTACAGCTACTGAAAGAAAAAAAGCATGAATCAATCATACAAAGGCTTCCGAAATGTTATTCTGTCACTTGTAATGAAGATAAAGCACTTTCTTATGAACCTTTCGAGGAACACATTTTGTTCCGAAACATTCAATAAAGAAATGAGATGAATTGCGTCAAGCCTTCAGCAGAAAATACGCCTCCACTTTCAATTGAGTGTAGTAGGAACGAGACTTGGGCTATTGTTTCAACGCATCGCATCGTTAGCTATTTTTCAGGAGCTGTCAGTAGCTTGAAGTAAACTTGTTTGGGTCCTGACAAACCGAAATATCAAAGTGGTTTCAAAAAGTTTAAGAAGCTCGTGATACATTTTAAAAGTAATTGCAAGACATTAACGATCATCTGAATCATTTAGTATGTTATGACTGACGCACTATGATATACTCTTGATGCATAATAGGATTTTAAAAATAATAATAAGTACTTTAAAAGCTTCTGAAACCATTTTAGACCAACACTGCAGGATTTACTTGTTTTTAAAACAAAATTACGCTGCAAAAAATGAAGAGCTGTTTTTGCAGTATAATACTGTCAGCCGAGGTTCCAATTTAAAACTGTAAAGTGCACAGTAATAAACTATAGAACTAGTAATTTTACAGTTTCTTACTGTAATGCTAGCAATTTTAGTTTATTGTCGGAAAATTTAGCTGTATTTTACTGTGAAAACAACAGTATAATACTGTTAGCAGAGGTTCCAGTTTAAAACTGTAAAACTCAGAGTAATAAATGATAAAACTAGCAATTTTACAGTTTTTTACTGTAAAATTACTACTATAAAATTAGCTGTATTATACTGTAAAAAAACATCTACAGTAAAATGCTAAAACAAATAAATTCCTTAAAAAGACTTTTATGTTACTTTACAACATAAATTTTAAAGCTTCGCAAAAAATCTTTCGTTAGCATGAATCAATTACAAATGTCAATTTAAATGAACCATGGTGCAGTTCCATAATATTTACTTTCACTGAATTTCTAGCAGCACATTAGTATGACGGTAACTATAATTATTTCATATTTTTGAGCCAACTTCAGAAATAGTGCTTGAAAGTAGTACCGTTGTAGTACCGGAAAGTAGTACCAAAAGTGGTAGTGTTGTGAAAAGAAGAAAATTTTATCTACAATAGACCAGCTCTTAAAACTTCAAAGCTTTTCAAATGAAAATGAGATAACTCTCACCCCATCCTAATCCGATGTATATTTTGAAAGGAATATTTTCGATGGAGAACGTCTTAACCACTAACATGTACAAATAAAGTCCTTCCACTAGCATCCAGAAGAAATTTGTTGCCATCAAGTAGGTTAAAGGATATGACCTAGGAAACAAG
>JAXGGA010025291.1:0-10809 GCA_038373865.1 Uloborus plumipes | reverse complement strand
TCAATGAAAATGAAAAAAGGAATTTTTGAACTTACTCTATTTTGAAATCGGAGTTAAGATGTTTAAGTGACCATGAAATTCAACAATACTGAAGTATAGCTGTCAACTTGTATGAGTTAGCCTTATATTGTAAGTGTGCAGAGTTAAGATTGATTACTCAGTAAAGAGTGGACTGCAAGCATTTTATTTCACAATAGTCTTGCGTGAATACATCAACTCAACTGGTTGTGGACTCTTATATTAGACCAGAAGTTGGGGTTGCCAAACTTCTTGGCATGGAAACAGTTCTAATTGAAACTGATCCATCACCAAGAGGAGATAAAGCTATAAAGACCAAACATTCCGCCTGGTGTTGAAATATTATTTCAAATAATTAACAAAAATATGCATTTGAAATGCAAGAAAAATTTTAAATGCAAAATCTGTGAGAAACTTTAGAAACATTACCTACAAAGGGCAAGATATTACTTTTTAAAAAATAGTTTAAGCTTCAGAAATTGAAAAACCAATATAGATAGAAATAAAAACAAGGGTTCCGCCAAAAAAGTGGACAGCAAAAAGGGTTCCACTTGAAAAAAAGTTTAAGAAACGCTGCTCTAAACCGATGTACGGTACACCGGTTCTAAGTCCTATACCTATTTTAATCTATTGCTCACACCGGTGTTGAATTGACTGCAAGCCAATTCAAATCCAGCACAACAACCAACAAAGTCCATCCATGGTGCTTCTGCCAATTTAAGGGGTTTAGGGAGTCTTAAAATGAAAAAATTTCGATCTTCTGGAAAAATTACAGGGTTTGAAATAAGGTTCAATTTTGAAGGAGGAATTTTACTTCTAATTTCAAGGGGGATTTTTTGAATCGGGGTGGGGGGGGGGGAGAATATAAATTTTCATCAAGTCAGACATGCTACAGCTTGATGAAGAAAAAAGCTGAACTTTTCGCATAATAAATAAAACATCAAAAATCAACCTTTAAGATGGTGATTAATGTACTCACAATCAAGAATCTAATAGAATATTTTTCTTATTGAATTTTTTTTTTAATTTAAATATTGTTTGTTTTTATTCAAGATTTTAGAGACTTTAGATGCTAAAGGACTTATATTCATAAAAACAATTAAAATTTTGTTAAAATAGTTTTTTTTCTAAAATTTATCAGATTTGAACACTGAACTTTGTATTTTAAATGAAAGAGCAGTATTGATTTTCACAATGCCTTTTTTAATTGAGTCTTCAATTAAAATGTCAGCCTCTTGCAATTTAAATTTAAAATTTATTGATTTCGATAACAATTCATACCAGAATATTTTTATTCTAAACTAGGGATATCACGAAATTTATTGCTGTCGGAAACAACGATCGACATTTTTGAATGGAATTTTACTTAACGTGAAAAACAAAAATGACTAGTTTGTTTGCAATTTTAAATTATTTAAAAATGACGAAAAACGAGAAATATTGGATCGCTTAAAAAAAGACTCAAGAAAGAACTTTAAATAATGCGCACAAAAGCCATCCCCTCAGGGATGAATTGAATCGTCAAAACCTCTTTTCCCACACAAACAGCCTACCCGCATTCCAGACATGTGCAGAGCCAACGCATAGATTGTTAAATAGCGAACAAATGCGCTAAGAGAGTAGTAGATATACTTTAAACCCCACTGGCGTCTGGTACATGAGGTCACTCATTGGCAGGGAAGCATTGGAGAATGTGATTTATTGCCAAGAATAGTAATAGCCAAAATCAAAGCTAAAATGCGACTGGGCATCTGGACATCCCTTGCTGAAGGAATGTTTTCGGTTCGCACTGCTTTACTACTATGCTACGAGATTCTTTTTTACTTTACTCCGCGTTCCCTGGCTGGAAGTCGTTGTCGTGTTGAAGAAAATACCGGGGGGGGGGGGGGAATCCCGCACAACCTTTTTTCTCGTGCGGGATTTTTCGATTCTGCGCGCGTTTCGCACAATCTCGCATGCTATTTCAAACCCTGAATTATATGTCATATAGGGTTTACAAATACCTTTGTGCTGTTGATGTAGAGAAAAAAATACAATGTTAAGGAGGCACAAAAAGGCAGGGACATCCCTGCTTATTTGTGCCTCCTTTACGTTGTATTTTTTTCTCTACATATCATATAGGATTTAATTCTAAACAGTTCGATGCCTCATTTTTTACCATGGGCAAAAAACTTTTTGAGTTATCGTAGAAAAACTTTAATTATCCCCAATGAGTTTAATGTTAACGGCAGCTGTTCAAACCTCTTTTTCTCAGAGGTTGGTTTTACATTTTACATGCATAATATCTCAAAAAGTGTTTCACTTATTTTCATAAAATTTTACATTCATGTACGTATAGCCTTTCTCAACAATCTGAACCTAAATTTAAGTTTAAAAAAGAATAATAAATATTTTTATTAAAATTTTAAAAATAAGAATAAAAACTTATCAAAATTTGGGGGGGGGGGGGCTTATTTTTTTTTCTGAAAAATTGAGTTTGAGTTTTGAGAAAAATTTAGGTTCAGATTGTGAAGATAGGCTATACGTACTTTATGCAAAACTTTATAAAAATAAATGAAACGCTTTTTGAGATATCATGCATGCAACATGTGAAACCGACTTCTGAGAAAAGAGGTTTGAACAGCTGCTGTTAACATTAAACTCATTGGGGATAATTAAAGTTCTTTTACGATAACTCAAAAAGTTTTTTGCCTGCTGTAAAAAATGAGGTATCAAACTGTTCAGAAAAAAATCCTATATGACTTATATTTTTTCCAGAAAATCGAAATTTTTTCATTTTGAGACACCCCTTAATGTATAATCTGTTTCAACTGTGTTGAATTGGCAGCGAGCCAAACCAAGCCAGATCCTGAGCGATGTGACAAAATTCCAGTTAGACAATTGGATTTTGAATGAGCCAATCAACCATGTTTTACAGCTTCGTTGGAAATGGTGTGATTAATCACTGCAACTGTTAAGGTTTGAGGTTATAAGTCGGGGAAAAAATTGATAGTTTAAAGTGATTTTTTTGAATTGATCAAGTTTTGAAATGAAAACATGCACCTTTTAAACTGAAGGTAAGCTGAAAAGGATATGGCATTGCTAATAAAAAAATTTGCCTTGTTTATGAATCTTTATTTGTTAGATACTGGGGACTTTCCTGATGAGAAGTCACTGTGACCTCCTAAAAAATTTCCCTCTGTTAGGAAATTTGGAGACAGTGTGAAAATATTTTTTTATGTTTCACTTCTCAATACATCCCTTCAATATTCATTTTTTTTAACTCCACGATGTAAGGTTTGGGATGCATCATAATGTAGAAATTCCTACATCGCCCAACCCTGGCCTGGCAGAATAATAAGGTTCTGCCACATGGAAATAGTTAATCTATAAATCATTAGTAGTTACTTTTAAAACTTCTTTTCTGTGCAAAAAATTTCTAATTACTTTAAAATTGTGAAATCCATGTCATAAATATTCAATTGAAACATACCTAATGTTTTGTGTTTTTAGGAAAAAAGAGTTACAACTTTAGTTTTACTTCATGTTATCTTCTGATCAGTAAAATTCTCAGTTCGCTTGGCGAGATTTGGGCTATTTAAAATTTTCTACAACCGTTGTTTAATCTTCTGTTGCAAAATAAAATTGTTTGGATAAAAAAAAAAAGAATATTAAAAATTAATTTGTTGATGACTATTTTACAATTCTGCATTCAATTCTATTTCAGTATATTTACTTGATGAATTGATTTTTTCACGTTATTCAACAGTTTGTTTTATTTGTTGGTTTATTCTGCATTTTAATAGCATTTTTTACATATTTAGCAATTTATATTTCAATTTAACTGATTCGCATAGTCTTGTTTTGTTTGATTTGTTTAAAAATTTATTAAAACAACAAATTAACAAATGGCATCGCTAAGCAAGTAATGGCAGAATTTGCTGATTTTATAATCTAGTCCTTGTGGCAGAATTTTTTTCAGATTTCTGCGACAAATTTTCTAGAACCAATTTTTTTTGTGCAACACTAGAATATTCTTCAATAATTAATATACATGCAACCCTCTTACGCTAACACAAGGTTTTTATATTTATAAAAATATTAACATTAATACTATAGATTCTGTTTCTATAGATAGTTTTTTTTTTCTGGTGGCTGTTTCTTTTTTTTTTTTCTTTTTTTTAGCCCCCAATCACAAAAATCTCTCTGCACAATGTCGCCGTGTCGGCAGCTTTCTGCCACGGGGAATCCAGTGATTTTATTAGTGGCGGGGGGCACTGTATAAATGAAGGAATGAATAAAGTTTCCGTAATTTCTCTAGAAATATTGAGGGCAATCTGATTTAAATCAATGGAAAAAAAAATGGTGAGTTTCTTGATTGTAGCACAAACTGTTTATCCCCACAGAGTCCCGAATCCCACACTTCCGAGGATGGTCTTGAGTCGAGTGATGCCAGTTCTGCAGAGGTGAGTCGTTTCTTTGCTGCTGTATTCTGTCGTACTTAGCGCAAAAGTCGTACCTGCACTTTTAAAAGAAATTGAGTTATCGCCACCGGGTGACTCTTTGTGACGTATTTTACCTAAATACAAAGTTTTTTAGTTATTTGAGAGCGGGAAATATTAAAAAAGAAAAATTCTGAAAAAGTTTCATCTGAATCAAATACATGGTGGCGCAAAACTTTATAAGAGTTATATCTCAGTTTGAGTTCGACTGCAGAGACTACTTTTGCACTCGGCACGGCAGTATTGCCGTCCTCTCTCTATTGATGAAATAAAGACTGAATAACATAGAATGAATAGAATACAACTTAGAAACAAAGAATGAATAATAAAATAAGTGACTAATCAAATGAAAGAACGTAAATCTCTACTTATAATAAAGCTGAAGGTTTGTCTTTCTTTCTGTCTGTCACGCACGTAGCGCCAAAACCGTTCGGTCGATTTTCATGATATTTGGCCCAAAATTAGTTTGTAGCACGAGGTAATGCACTATGAAGCGATTTTTCGAAAATTCTATTCCGTTCTTTTTCTTTTCTAATTCTTAGCAAAATTCAATAAAATAATGAAGAAATTCTTAATGCACATTTTCAAGTCTTATATCATTCAAAAGCTTGAAATTTTTTGCTAAAAATGATGTCAGTTTGAAGTTTCTACGAGCATTAGAAGAGCTGTAATAATTGTTCTTAGAATCCCGGAAATTCAAGGCTTACCTTCAGCAAAGCAAGCCAAGCAGTTCTAAAATGATTGAGCTCGATAATAAAATTTGTTTGAAACAAAAGATGAAATGAAATATTTTATCAATGGGAATCAACTTTTCATGTTGTTACCATGGTTATGTTTTTATTTTGTTTATTTGTTTCGTTCTTTTTTCCCTTAATAAATTTAAAAATGTTTTTTGTTTTTGTAACAATCCAAACCCCAAGCCTTATTAAAATTAGTCAAATGAAATATATTAAAACCGAGATAAGATGGCACCTGTCAATCAAATGAGAAATCATGTCCTTTCCTTAAAATAGGTAGAGAAGGAAGAAACTGACGCGTACCATTTTTGTGAGTTTAGAGACATTTTGGCGATCTGACAAGTTGCATAAGAAGAGGGAATAATTCTTTGGCCAAATGAGGTCAAAAAAGAGACAACATGATAGTAAACCATTCTAAATTTATCGTCTGCAAAACATATTTTACTTCATTATTGATTTACTTCAATATAAATTGCAGTAAATGGCTTGAGTGAACGAATTTAGCTTTTAATTTATTGTTTGCTGATTGATTTTTGTCGATGTTTATCGTTTTTATTATCATTATGAAGAATAATGCACAAAATTTCTATGACTAATTCTTAAAATTTTTAGGATCAGTTGAGTTTAAAATAAAAAAGTGTTCCAAATATATTTTTGCTATGTAATTATTTGTTGTTGGTCTGTAATTTGCAGCAGGTTAATATATAATAAAAGACAATATTAAACAAGTTAATTTTTTGGCTACTTTTTTACAATTTGGCATTCAATTCTATTTCAATATATTTACTTACATCGTATTGCGATATTGCAACGTTCTTTCTAAAGTGTGTCATTTCGGAAAATGTATTATTTTGTTTTTGAAGTTAGGAAAGAAATTTTTTTTCTTCTTTTAAACTTTGGTAAGATTTCTGTGAGAGATGAAATTGTTCTTATTTTCTCTTTTGGCTTATTTTCACGCACTTTCCCTTGGGGTTGCATTCGAATGTCCCCAAGGGAGTGTTTTACCCCTTTTATGAGGTAAATCAGTGTTAATTTCAATGAATCAGAGAAGTGCACTGCAAAAAAAAAAAAAAACTGCTAACCGTTTGCAGTTTATATCATTCAAATTGAATAAAATCGCTCTAAGGAAAAACATGTCTAACCGTATACATATACATTAAACTCGAATTGTGTTTTAATTAACTTTAAAATATAGATAATAGTAATTAATTTATTTTTTATTTTGTTTAAACTTTAAAACATTTTCTTTTCGTAATTTTATTGTACGTATGTCGGTTTATAAAATCACCCGCTTAATAAAATCAAATATCCTTGGAACAAATGGGATTTTAATAAGCGGTGGGCACTGGTACCACTAAAAAACACGCCAACATTCTTCAAACTTTTAAGTACCAAACTCGATATTCCACACATCTTATACGCATCGTAAGATAGTAATTTCAGAAATACTCCTTTAAATGCTCGTGTTTGAGTAAACTCATCTATCCATATTGTTTTTTTCTTCATTGAAAAGATGAATCTTTTTTTTTTTTTTTACATTTTTTTTTGTTAATACCTTTTTAACATCTATCGAAACAAAAATCAACAGAATATAGAATATGAAATCAAATTTTATTGACTTTATAGATTTCACGAGAAACAAAAGCTATTTCTCTGACGCAGTATGTCCCTGTTTAACATGCAGGAGCTATATTTTTGCTATGGTAAGTCTCAAGTGCACACGTCCAGTTTCGAAAATGCTTACCTATCATCGAGCATGACAAGGGCAGATCCTGAAAATGTTCAAGGGGCAATTGATTCTTTAACGCACCCTTTACTATTTGTTAATTTCACACATGCTTTGAGGGGGAGTCCCATCATTTTCATCTAAAACATTCTGTTTTTTGATATTTATTGTCAAATTTGTGCAGAACTATCAGGTTTTTTGAAATAAGTGCGAGAGTCTAAGTCTGTGTCGTTGCAGGGCTTCCTGTGCCCCTCGTGCCTGAAGGCCTTCCCCAGCCCCGACCTGCTGCAGACGCACTACGAGAGCCACCACCCGGAGGAAGGGGGCGCCACCTTGCACCCCTGCCCCGCGTGCAAGATGCGGCTGGGTTCGGAGGCGGAGCTGCACTCCCACTTTGCCCGCCACCACCAGGACAGGAAGGACGGGGTGAGCGAACGATCTATACTATTAAAACCCTTTCGCGTCTCTCTGTCTAAAGCTTGAACTCCTCGAGAACCGCCGGGAGTAAAGAATAGAACGAGGTACCGCTCGATTCAAAATTTTCCCTGGGAAACGATGAGACCGATCTCATATTTATTTAAAAGCTGTACTAGACTGTCCCAAAAAAAATAATTTTTGAAAATCAATACGCATACCCACTAAAGTTGTGCCAAATGACATTCTAAAGGTATGGTAAAAATTTTAGCTAAATATTTTAAGATTAACAGACCTCTCATGAGCACCCAAAATCATTTTTATGCCCTATTTTCGGTCTAAAATATGCATGATGCAACAAATATTTAAAAAATATTTTTTTATTGTTTATTCATTAGTTTGTATATTTTAAGCATAATATAGTTTAAAGCAGAATGTTTTCTACATTAAAATTTTATCAGTTATTGTTAATTTCAGTGTTTTCAGAAATCTGAAACTGTAATTTATAATCGCCATCTTAGGTAAACGGAACACTGCCATTTTGTCCTCGACTTACTGTAGCTCTAGAGTTAAAATTGTATGTCAACATTTTATATAAAAACTAAAGCTTACATATTATATTCATTATATTCATTTTTATATTCATTTTTGATTTAGTTTTTATTTTCTAAATTTTTCAGAAGTAAGTTTCATTTTAATGAATATTTTCCATAGTTAAATAACAGTACATTGACTTTATATTAATTTTACAATAAGTGGTATGCAGAATTTAATAGTAGTTTTCACAATATCATATCCACACGGAAATAAAGCTGATAGAACAACTTGTTTCAGTTCTTGATATACATAATAACAACCAATCACCAACAAATGGTGAAGCACTGGGCCGGCTATTTCATGATTTAAAGATTAGGGAATTAACATTGTCAGAAAGATGCTTACCGATAACACAAAAACCAAATGTTGTGACCAAACTGAAAATGATCTATAAAAAATATCCTAAAATGCATAAAAATAAACATAGGAGGGCATCCAAAAGGCAATGACAAATCGAAAAGGAGTTTAATGAAGAAATGAAGAAAAAATGTTTGATATTTCTTATGCAGACAGACAGTGAATATACCATTAAAATACCTGAAGATTGGGAGTTCCTTCAGGACCAAGTAGGGAAAAGGATGAATTTTATGGGAGGCGAAAACTGACATTTCAAAAACTAGCAAGAAAAGCAACAAACAAGAAAAGGTAATAAGAGAAATCAAGAGGAGAAAGCAAAAACAGGAGAACAACAAAGTATGTTATTTGAGTCTTCAATTGAGGCTGTATCAAGATTGGACATTGATTCAAAAACAAGCACTTTTGTTAAAGTGATTCGAATTTTTTAAAAGTAACACCAAAGGGTACAAAGGAGGGCTACAAGGTTAGTGAATGGATTTTCTAATTTAGATTTAGACTATGATTCCAGACTTAAAATGCTTAACATGTATAGTCTTGAGCAAAGGAGAATCAGGGGGGACATGATTCAGTTGTTTAAATTTATCAAAATGGAAGATGTTATAGGATTAAATTTTTGTGCGGAAAGCAGGACAAAAGGTCATTGTTATAAGCTGTTTAAATCTCAGGCTAACCTGGAAATTCGGAAAAATTACTGTTTTAGCAAAGTAGTGGGTACTTGGAATAGTTTACCGGAAGAGGCGATAAGGAGCAAGGGAGTAGATAGCTTTAAGAGGGCTATTGATCTTCATTGGGGTCTATAATTTGACTAGGACCAGCCCTGTTGGGCCCAGAGCTTGTTGCTGGTCGTTGCATTTATATTTGTATACTCTTGGTGATGGAGATCATGTTCCTGGTTGTATGTTTAATTCCCAGGTACCTGTCACAGGGTAAGATGAATGGCAAAAGGAATTTACTACTTGAAGAATTTGTGCTTTCACGAGGAATACAAATTAGCATCTTCTGATATTTTATCATTAAAAAGAATTCTGTTCATGCATGACAACAATCTATGCAAAATTGTGGCTCAATACCCCCAGTAGCTGCAATGTGCCTCATAATGACTTCCATCTTCTACAAATACTAGAGCTATACACAGAAATTGATAGTGAAGTGGCTATTAGAGCACTTATTAAAAACTTAAAGGAAAACTTTCATAGCTAAGTGTTTATAGCATCCAAAAACCAAAAAAGGTCTTAAAAGACTAGAAGCCAACCCAACCACTATCATATTTTGTGAAAGAACGGATTTAGAATCAGCTGTAATGAAACTGGATAATAATTTTTTTCAGTTGATGTTCGCACTTGAGCTAGACGAAATAAATACAATCAAGCTAAGGAAATAGTGTCTGCATTCATTCAGGCTCGTCATTTCAAGTTTTTCCGGGGGGGGGGGGGTAGACACACAAGGGTAAAAAAACAATACAATTTCACCAGACAACAACGAAACCCACGCCTACTTAAATGTAAATACATTGATTTCTCAAAGTCGGGGGGGGGGGGGGGCAATTGACCCCCCAGCCCCCCTTAATGATGGGCCTGTTTACATTGAAGGTAGCAAATGATTGTGCTAAACTAGCAATTAAATTAGCAAGTGGTTTCAATTTGCAACTTACTAATGATGAGCAACCTTGGCTCTTTTTCAAACATTGGAACATCACGGAAAATAAGCAGCATTGGTGTATAAAATTTTTTTAAAAGTAATTTTAAGCAAAAAATGTATTTGAGATTGTAATTATTGCATATTGTTAAAAGAAAAGTATGGATAGAAATGCTTTTGTATTGAGTAAATTGTATAAAACTTTGTGAAAAAAATAATTACTCAATAAATTAGGTTTTTGAAATATTTAATGATGTTGAGCTGTCACTTAATTATCTTCAAATAGCTTAAAATTTTGCAAGATAGTTATTTATACCAAATGTCACAATAATGCAAGGTATGCCAGTTCAAATTCCAAAATTTTTTTTTCACCATACAATTTTGGGACAGTCTAAGCTGTACTGTAAAGTGGTATCTGCAGTCCAGCTCAAACTGAGATATCACTCTTTAAAGTTTTGCGCCACCATGTATTCGACTCAGATGAAACTTTTTCAGAATTCTTTTTAAAATATTTCCCGTTCTCAAACGACCATATAATTTTGCGTTTAGGTACAATACGTCGCAAAGAGTCACCTGTGGGCGATAACTCAATTTTTTTTATAAGTGCTGATACGATTTTTGTGCTTAGCATGTCAGTGTAGTAGATGAAATTTTTGTCTATGGTAGACGAAAGAGAACATTTACAACTAGCTCCACTCTGACAAAGAGGTAGGGCAGCAAAAAAAACAAACTTTGCCGGAAGAACAACCCCAACACTTTATACATTTCAAAACAATGGCTCCACTTCCTCTCTGCCCACAGGAAGTGCTCTAAAAACACCGGAGAGACGCAAAAAAAAAAAAAA
>JAXGGA010025290.1:0-10811 GCA_038373865.1 Uloborus plumipes | reverse complement strand
GCAACAAAATTTATGACAGTAGCGTACATAGACTAAGATGCGCCCCCCCCCCCCCCACACACAAGATTTCTAAGTGCGCCCCCACACCCCCCATTAAAATATTTTGCCCGCGTAACTTTGAGTGCTACTTTTCTAGATCGAGCGCCCTCAAACCTCTTGCGCCCCCACCCGCCATAGGGGCTGCGGGGGTGCTATGTACGCCACTAATTCAGGACTTTTTAATTATAATCTTAAAATAAATATAAATTATTATTCTGAATCAGACCCTTCATTTCAAGTTTCTTCAGAGGGCGTAAAGGGCATGTGTAACATATATATTTATTTCGTACTCCGAGTCCGATTCAGATATCGAAAGGCCACAGACCAAACACTTATCTTTTTCAGGGCCACCTGTCGTCAAACCTTACAATTTTAGCCATCTGGAGGCCCTTAAAAAGCAGGGGTCTAAGAGCCTATTCAATGGTCAGGATCTGTGCAGGCAACCATGGGATTAACCGCTTCCCTTAAACATTTTTTTTTTAAAAATTGCAAAATATTATCATTTTTTTTTTATTTCATTACTAACTACAAGGAAACGAAGCAAAACAAAATATGTAGATTTTAAGTCGAATTTTTAATATTTTACAGGCGTTAAATCATTTACTAGCTGCCAGGGCAGCTAGATTAGCTTCCTGCGGCATGTTGATGCATAACGTCTCCCCTCTCTAACTTTTACCTCATTTTGAAGTTATATTATTTGATATAATTTAATGTTCATTCGATTTCAAGACATACCACGCACGTGGCTCGGCGTTGCACGGGCACTTCGTGCCTTGAAAGTAGTGAGAAAAATTTCAAGAAAGTACTCCCCGCCAAGGCGGCTCGCTAATAGGCGCTTCACGCCTTTACTTTTTTCCTATATAAAAAATCATTCGAATTATTGAGATGCTTCGCGCTTTCAAGATGGTGAGGAGAGTTTCAATAAGTTCAGCTCGCTCAAAGAAAAAAAGCAGACATAGACACTCAGTTTTTAATATAAGTAGATGGCTTTTCAACAAATGAATGTTTCAAAATATTACAAGTTGCTAGCGATTAAAATTCTACGTAAGTGGCCCGCTTATGAGTTTCGTGTTTGATTTAGTTAAGCCTTCATTCAAAATTCTCATTATCATTGTTAGCACTGTTTCATAGCAACGACGGTTTGCAAGAATGGATTTCATATTTAATCATTTATTAGGCTTAATCGCTTTAAGCTTGACTACTTATTAATTGATATCTTCGCTAATTAAAATCGTATAATTATATAGATTGAAACTAAAGAAGCCTGAAAAATTACCTATCTATCAATACCTGGTTCGACTTTCAGTTCATTGGCGTTCAGGAGAAAGAAGCGTGACATAGAAAGAAAGATAGTTAGAAAGAAAGATAGTTAGAAAGATACTCAGTTTTTAATATAAGTAGATTTTAACGCCTGTATCTCGGGATAATAATTATCTGCAACTCAGACGAGCCCGAGACAACTCGAGATAATCAGGCAAGCGGTTAATTTGCGGAGTAGGATAGACAGACCAGT
Source organism: Uloborus plumipes (assembly GCA_038373865.1). Classification (NCBI taxonomy): domain Eukaryota; kingdom Metazoa; phylum Arthropoda; class Arachnida; order Araneae; family Uloboridae; genus Uloborus; species Uloborus plumipes. Next base: position 9,259 of record JAXGGA010025290.1, on the reverse strand, counting down.
GAATGAACACTTAAGCAATTTTCAATTTCAAAAATTCATAGCGACAAAATAGTAGCTTTTGTCACATGACAGTAAAAACACTTCAGATGATGATGATAGACGTAGTATTTAAATAAAAGTTGGGAGAGCTTTTATGGTTCCGCATCACGTTTTATGGGGGTTAAAACGAAAAAAAGTACCCAGACCCAGTGAATGAACACCCCTACCACCAGGGAACAAATACAGCATTTTCTATAGTCATTTTCTTTCGGTAAATGTGTAGAAAGGAGTGAGTTCTGCTCATTCATCTAAGAAAAATGCTTCAAAACCTAATTTTTTAGGAAAAATACGAGGTGTTCATTCACTGGTCGGTATACCCTATATTCGTGGCTATGCCTCTGGGCTCCACTTTGAAAGGCTCTTTTGTCTATTTTGCACTTCCGAAAAAACTAAGATAAAATGATGACTTATCTCTAGTCAAGGCATTGGCCCATTGGCGAGTTTAATTTGATCAAAGAATCAAGTTGAGGAACATTGCATAATCTCACTGACAATAAAATAGCTAAATACTTAAAATAATTCAGTAATTGCATTATTTATGGATGATTGATCTTGAAAAGGCAGAGTGAATTAATCAAAAAGGGTAGCTGATGGAATGGTAATTTCGTCGATCAAATGGTTTCTTTAAACTGGAATGCCTCATCCCCATAGCAAAATTTATTGCATCAACCTTGGCAGATCTTAATAACTACACCAACGACGTCAATATCACATATTTTACAGCATAAAGATTAAAAAACAATATCACGGGACGCGGGAGCGTCCCGCCCCGCCAAGAAAACCAAATACAAGCCGCCAAGAAATTTCCGTCGCCAAGAAAAATGTAAGAGAGCGACCAAAGGACTGATTACGCGAGTAACCAAACCGGGGTTTTCACCCCTCTGTATCTCAGCCCCATAAAGATCCCTAGAGTTCATTTTTGGTATACTCAATCTCCAGCGGCCCCTGACGGCACATACTAAAGCAAAACATCCAGGACCCTCAGGGGGAGGGGTGATAAATGTTTAAAAATCGCTATTTTTCGCACTTTTTAAAAATTGTTTGACAGGGGTTCAGACTAAACGGTAACTCGGAGCTCTAATCTAACTTTGCACCCACATTATTTTGTCCCAAAGCTCAGCAGAGGAATTTTTCGACCCCACCCCCTCCCCCCTCGTTTTTATTTTCCGTATCTTTTCTCCCAGGGGGTCTTAAGTGTTGATTTTTGGTATGAATATTCTCGATGAGACATTGAGGACGTATACCAAAATTTACCCCCCGGGATCATCACAAGCCGGAGTTATTATAGTCCGTGGAGTTAGTGCAAAAATATTTCACTTCCGGATACCAGTCTGAAATTTTATGTGGGGCTTATATTCACATAGGAGGACAAAAAAATGCCGGGAGACATTTGATCGGAGGTCAAGGTCATTCTGTGATGACGTCATCAAAATGGCCGCTTTTACAGGAAAATACGTTCGTTTAACTGCTTAAAACTCCATCATAAAATCAAATATTGCAAAACCCAAATATGTCATCTAAAAGCTCTTTAAAAGAGCTATTTAGAAAAATTTAATTTTTCTTTCTGAGGTCAAGGTCTCACCTGTAATGACGTCATCAAACTGGCCGCTTTTTTAGGAAAATACGTTTGTTTAACTCCCCCTAAAACTCCACCATGGATTAAAATATTGCAAAACTCAATATTTATCATCTGAAAGCTCTTTAAAAGAGCTATTTAAAAAGGTTTCATTTCTCTTTCTAAGGTCGAGGGCCCACCTGTGATTACGTCATCAAAATGGCCGCTTTTACATGTAAATACGTTCGTTTAACTCCCCCTAAAACTCCATCATAGATTCAAATATTGCAAAACTCAAATGTATCATCTGAAAGCTCTTTAAAAGAGCTATTTAACTCGCGAGAGCTCGCGCCATGTTTTGTCACACGAGAGCTCGCGCGGGGTCGAAAACGACCCCAATGTGTTTTTCTTCATTTCTTTTCCTTTTTTTCATGAATTCTTTATTTTATTTTATTCATTTATATGTTTTCACAAACAGAGACTTCTACAATGATTAGTTTTTGATTTGAAATTTCATAAAGAAAGTGTTTTATGAGCTATTACGAAAATGTTCCAGCTCTCAAACACATCAGTAACATTTTTTGCATTTCCCTTTGGTGCAGGAAGAAAAATACTTATATTTCGAACTGGAGTATAAACATTAGCTCTAAATTTATTTCTTTTCCAAACAGTTTCTTTATCTCTTCCCAGGGCCGGATTAACGTCCATTTACGCCCGAGGCCAAACTTAAAAACTGCGCCCTACCTCACGCATCCGAACTCAATCGAAATCGTATCCCATCATTACCATTTGATGAAATTAAAGATGAGTTTCTTTTTTTCTTTTTGTTTTCCTTTAATGCACAAAAAAGGAAGGTCCTTATGTGATCTCTGTGAAATTTTTCATAATTGAAGATTTCAAAATTTAATTTTAAGGCATTTATCGGAAAGTAATGAGATAACTCGCCCTGGGGCAATTTTACGGGTATTTTTAAAGAACTGATATTTTTTAAGCTAAAATTCAGGTATTTTGTTATATTCGAAGCAAAGAATACGTCAAACAAGCTATCTTTTCTCCATGATAATTGTATTTTTTAAGCTGTATTTAATGGTATCATTGAATTTTTGAAATACATTTTGGATGATTTTTAAAAATGTGTTGAAAGTATGGTAACTGACTGACATTTTAAAAAGTATCATGTCAGTCAATTACCTTTTTTTTTCATAATTTTTCTAAAATTATGTAAAAAGTGTTTTGAAATTTTAATTATTCCATTAAATTCAAGGAGAAAAGATCGGTTGCACAACGTGTATTTTGCTTTAAATGTTACAAAATACATACTACTTTTGTCCTAGAAATGACAGTCACATACCCGTGGAATTCTCCCCCCCCCCCCTCCAGATATTTTCAAAATTGAAGTTCCACATACGCAATTGCAAGTCATATTTGATGATGTTAGAAAAGGGAATAAGTTCGAGAACTCCCCCTCCCAACATTTCGAAAATTTTGATGAACTTTAATGATGCTGGGGAAAGGCGGAAATCGAGAGAGGTCTCTCGGAACTTTTTCGAAGTTGCGGTCCTAAACTGCCATTTTAGAAGGTTATTTTTTATTCGGGACGATTGGTAACTCTAGTACAAATTTTTTTCGAAATTGAAGACCAAAAACATTGTGGGGCATTTCCTATGTTGTTAGAGAAATGGATGAGGTTTAGCCATTCTCCCCAGAAAGTTTTTGAAATTTTAGTCCTAAATAAGCATTAAGCAATGAGAAGCTATTTTTGAGGACATTAGGAGAAACGACGGTGTTCGGTAATTCGTTTCCGTAAATGTTTCGGAACTGAAGCCCTGAAAACAGCTAGACGATTTGAATAGCGTTAGATGAGGACTGAATGCCGGGGGGGGGGGGAGGGCTCTCTAGGAAAATTTTTAAACACGAGGTATTAGACGATTTTTAATGAGGTGGGGAAAGGCCTGAAGTCACTTCCCAAAAAAGTTTTCGATCCTGCTGACTAAAAACGGAATTTTAAATAATATTTTATGATATAGAAGTGAGACGTTTGAGAGCTTTCCATAGAAAAAGTTTCGAAATTGAAGCTCTAAATATGCATTTATAGGAACTCAAATGCATCTGACAGGGCTGGCGCTGAGTGAAAAGATGGGGATTGGGGACTCAACTACGAAAATTTTCAAAATTTTAGACCATCTTCAAAATGTTGGGAGAATAAGGGGGGAGGGTCTTCTATTTAAAACATATTTCGAGGCATCTCCTGTATTTTTTTTCCACTTGGCTTAGATCTTCGTGATGATATTTTGAAGGAAAAAAAACAATATATATATGTGTATAAATAATATGTTGGAAAATAACTGACCCATTAACTGACGTAATTATAAATAATATATACAAAGTTTGAGTGTATATAAAGTATATATAAAGTAGTTTCAGTGAAAAATAATCAATATATTCTGCAGAGGTGCCTCGACATGAGGTCATTGCTAACTCCCCAAAATTTCCTTATTCGGCAAATAATCAGTGGCGGCGCTAGCTATGGGGCAGGGGGGGCAATTGCCCCCCAGTCGGAAACGTCTTGCCCCCCCCCCCATCGGGGAAAATTTCAAACTTCGTCGGGAAAAATTTTCCGACGGAAATTTAAGTGCCGACAACTTTTCTGATTCCGACAGATCAGTAAAATTATTGCAATAAAATCATTCAACTGAAAAAACTTTATTTTTTCTTAAGATATTCTCATTATTTGACAAAATATGCAATTCCAGACTAATTTCGAACACGAGAACCTTCAGGACTCCATCGAGTTGCTGCCGTCGTATCTCTTTTGAATGAACGTAAGTTCTGCTGGCGAAAGTTATTTTTGTTCAAGTGGGAAAGGAAAATTTTCCCTTTTCTTTTTCTAACCAGAGGTCCGCACCCGCAAATCGCCAGCAGGGTGGCAAGTCATTGTCACTTTCTGAGAATCTGAGCTAGACACGTGTTTCTCTCACAGGGGCTTTGCCACCAACTGCCGAGAAGGGGTGGGTGATACTTTAGAATCGGGGAGGGGACGTAAGACCCGAGGGGCTGACTATCTCCAGGGATCTCCCTCAGGACTCCGGAATTGCGAATTGCATCCAGGGTTGGGGGAAATGCATCGCCAATCACTATTGTATGATGTGCATCGTCAGACAGTTTTAATTAGTGTAACAGGTGGTCGTCGGTCGAGGGGTGGGGGGTGATTTTTGGCGGGAGCTCCAAGGCTTCGGCTTCAGAAAAGTAGAAAGAGCAGTTTGCGAAAGAAAGACGTTTTCGTCGAAAGAATTTTTTTCCTGTCGTTCGTATCCGCTGGACTTTCTCTCCATCATCGGGCTTTTTGGGTATGGATCTCCTGTTGTCCTTGAACCTTATGATAGGTAGACTGAAACGTTTTCCTTCATCAACAAGGTAACAAACAGAAATTATTTTGGTTTGCTTTTAATTTTCTTTTTTTTTTCATTAAAATGCATGAGTTCGTTTTAAAATACATGTCAATAAATGGGAAGCATATATCTACAAATCGTAGCAAACGCTTTAATTAACTGTCGCATTATGAGATTACCGTTATATGATTTTTCCATTAATCTATTAAATAATAGTAGCAGGATGTAACTGCTGTTGGTTGTTTGTAATGCTTTTATAACATTTGATCAAAAAGAAAAAAATAATTGCACCACATTAATTTTAAATGTTTTACCGTGCATACAAAAAAAATAGTTTTCTTGCACTTTAGAAAACATTTTTTCTTTTCTTTGGTTCGAAATTCAAGCAAATAGGTAAACAAATGGAATCACACTGTTGTGCAATTTTTTAACACAAGGCCGTTCTCCCGATCCCCTGACAGTTTTCCAGGTAAGGAGTCGTCAATCTCATTTTGCAATGTAAAAAAAAAGAAAAACCTTCCCAGTGTTAAAAAATAAATAAAATGGATAGAAAGACATGAATTAAGATGATAAAAATTTTTTTCTGTGAAATTTAGATAGGAAATGTGCTCTTTAAATCTTTGTTAAGGATTTCCTATAATCTAACTTCTAATTAAAGAAATATTATTTTCGAATGTTTTTTAACCGAAAGGAAAAGTAACATCATAGAAACCTTTGCGAGCAGCCAGTTGAAATAAATAAATAACAATATAAAAATCGCTATTGCTTCATTGGGGCAGCTGACCAGGGCCATCACCGAGAGCCAGTCTGAGCGATTTTTCATTAGTTAGGTCACCGGGCCGCCTCCCCCTTTAAACTTACACTATTCTAATATTCCGTTCACAGAAACATATCAATTACTTGCTGACAAGGGTTGGCTTCTCGTTTCTCTTAATGGGGAAAAATCAAGAAATAGGAAATTTTAAAATTACTCCCCCCCCCCCCCCCAAGAAACAACAACAACCTATAAAGCCAACTAGATTTTCAAAAACGTTGTCGAAAAAAAGCATATAAAATTTTTGTTTTTGGGACAATTTTAAATAATTTCTGGGAGACAGTCTCTGTCTCACAACCCTTACCCTATCGTCGTCAAAGGCTCCCAATAATTGCGTTTTTAGGAGTTAATCTTAAGAATATTTCGGGAAGAGTCCCGAACCAAACGATGCCCCTGTACTTTCTTTTTTTTAAAATAAGAAGCCACTTTATTTCTCAAAAATAGAAACTGTAAACAAGAGGTTCTGATTAAAAATTGTACCACACGTGGTCCCTCTCCAATTAAGAAATCTGCAATAAAACTCTGCTACTTAATCAAAAATTGCCAACAAATGGGATTTTTAGACTTAAAACTAAAAAAAAAACATATATATATCCAGTGTATTGCACCATTGCCACTCTACATAATTAAAGATTGTCTAAAAAAGCGTTTTTAGGACTTGAATTTCAAAAAAGTCACGAGGAGAGTCTCTCTGAGCAATATCCTCCGCCATCCACGATAATTCCCTGAAAACAATTCTTTATTTTGGGGTTTAAATTTCGAAAAATTTTCAGGGGAGTGCTCCTACCCCAATCATTCAAACTCGTTTAAAGTACTATTTTTAAACCTCAATTTCGAATTTTTCGCAGGAGAGTCACCGAAACTAAACTTTTTTTCTAACGCTATCAAATATGCTTATAATAGCTATTTTTTTACTTCGACTTCAAAAATTTTACGATGGAGAGTCCCGAACCCCATCCCTTCAATTAAAATTACCTGTATAGTATAAGAAACTTAATTTTCGTGACTAAATTTTTAAATTATACCTGTGCCCCCCTGTCGGGCAAGCTTGCCCCCCTGTCGGGCATTTCCTAGCGCCACCTCTGTAACCAAGCTGCAGCTTTAAGTCCTCTGCTCGGTATTGGGCTAATCCAGATTGACTAGTCCATGACAAGTACTACAATCATTTATACATCATTCATAAAGTATTTAATCACAATGGATAGATAAAGTTGTTGACAACTTGGAGGGAGGAGAGCGATGATCCACATGCTTCTCCCCTATATCCACGTCTGCACACATCCACACACAAACACATATACACTGGTTTAAACATACAAAACACACCAGCTCACACATACACACACAGAAAAGAGGTTTATGTACAGTTTTGAGGGTAAGGTCTTATGAAAATTGATTCCATGGAAGAGGTACAAGAAACGCAAAGAAGTAGAAACCTATCACAACTCTTGATTGTAAAAAACGTAATTTGTGTTTAAGATTTCAAAATTCAAATTAATTATTATTTTTTAAAGATTTACTGTCGGCCCTGATTAAACGAATAGTGTTGGTTCCAAGAAGTATTATGTGGATTACGTGGAGCATTCCTTTAAGCGGGGATCTTTAACATTGCGTCAAGTCAATGACACGGTTCCAGGATGTTTTATTCCTATAAGCAGGATATTCGTTTATCCATTACCGGATTAAGCAGGGAAGACAGTACCTACAAAAATATCCATTAAGGCAATGATTGCAACGACAAATGAATAATCTCATTTTACTTTGCCTCAATCATACTAGTTGTTGGTCATTATTTTCATGCACAATACAAACACATATTTTAGGAGTGAAGCAGTTAGTTAACGACTAACTGATACTATAAATTAAATATTTTGTGAGCAGAAGTAAACAACTACAAACTGAAAGGAAAACAAAAAATTTATTTTTTCCTGTACATTTTTTGTAAAAAAATTTTTCACATTTCGCTTCAAAGGACTCAACTGTTCTGTTAAGACAAATAATAGAGTATGACATTGGCAAAAAAATATTTCAATATGTTGTTGGCAGAGGAAGTTATGACCGTTTGAATATCGGTAAAATATGACATTTTTCATATTTCGGCCTTACGCAACTAAAAGCACGTTGAACTTTCCTCGGTTATTTATACATTATTTTAAAGTGCTTACACTGGTCTTTCAAACAACACTACTTTTGCCGTGCCAACTGAAATGTACAAGCTGTTTTTGGAGCTCAAAAACGTCAAAAATGCCTTGTTTTGAGGGCCTTCACTGACCTTACGGCCAGGCCCGTCGAGAGGGGGGGGCAAGCCTATGCATTGCATAGGGGCCCGTGAGAGGTCAGGAGGCCCGCGAAGCGGGCCTGAGGAATTAATATCAAATAAAAAATTTCCGTTTTTTTTTTTTTTTTTTTTTTTTAATGGGTTAGCCATTGAGGATCTAAAATTACAAACAAATGTTTAACGCTTCACATTAAAAATGAGAAATTTCATTAGTTCCTTTTCTCAGACCCTACTTTCAGCACATCTCACATCTATTAGAGCTCCCTGTTTTTTTTTTTTTTTTAAGGAACGAAACCCCCTTTTCCCCTGGCTTTTCATCAACTTTTCTTGGAACTGGGCTTGGAAAGTTTCGACCTTGGTGTGTGTGACCTAGCAGGCCTGAACTATCCAAAACTGTTTGTGGGCGATTGCCAAGGGCCCCCATGCCATTAAAGGCCCCCAAATGAGAAGGAAAGGGGAGAAAATTATGGCTTTTTTTTTGGTTTGCCAGATTTTTATTTCTTTAACCCTTCACTGCACGATTTTTTATATTTTAATGGAAAAAATCATTTGTTACCTTTTAAATAGTCCTGAGTTCAGGAAAAATAAAGAAAAAAATTAATCTTAAAAATGTGCACCAAAAATGATGTTTTAATTGTTTGTTCTATGTATGGCACAAAGCACATAGCATATGCTTTGTATACCGATAAGTGTAATAATCTACAATGTTTTTGTGTCATAAGTGGTATAAACAAACTTTCCACTAAGTGTATTTAAACATTTTTGGAACAAAGGAAATAATGACTAAGCACACTTCTAACGGAAATGCGGACCCTTTTTTTAAAAAAGCAAGAACTGTAATACCTAGACTAGTGCAGCTAACTAGTACATAAAAATCACACTAAACTGTTATAGCAATGTTCCAGAAGGGGCACAAAGCTCAGTTTAAGTGCATTTAAAAATCATAGGAATATATGAGGGTTTATTTGGTTTGTGCCAGATCTGGCACACCGTGCAGTGAAGGGTTAACTATTCTTTCTTTTTCTATTGATCAGCTTTATTAAACTTTTCCCCAGGATGCCTCACATCAGTCTTGCTGATTTCACATTTGTAGCATCCAGTACTTGAATAAAGCAAGGTGGGGCCCCGGAGCAACATTACTTTTTGGGCCCCGTAATCCAGGGTTTCCATCGTAATGAAATTGA
>JAXGGA010025289.1:0-10811 GCA_038373865.1 Uloborus plumipes | reverse complement strand
GTTTTTTCCAGCCAATGGCAAGTAAAAATATTGTGGTTAATAATCCTCCGCCGGTTTGCCAGCCACAGAATTACATGTTAAATTTACGTGATAAGACAGTCCAAAGCTGTCGGGGGGCTAACGAATTTTAATAATCATTAAAAAAGTACCTTGAAGGAATCAGGAAAAAAAAAGTTGTAATCGAACATATGAGTGTATAATGAAAATTGCATATATTTTTCAAATTGATTTTCTTTCCTTTTAGTGTTTCAGAATCAGGTTCTAGAGTCCCTCGGGAATCTGACGTACCAGATAGAAAAGATGCAAAAGCAAATTAATTCTATGCAAGGAATGATAAACAACGGCACAGGAAACTCCAAGGAAAATAGGCTTCCTGCATTGCCGCAGGGAATTAACAAATATGGAGGAATTAGACAATTTATAAATGCCCTGGAAGATGAAGCATTTTGTTTTTTTTTTGTGTCTCTGGTAAGTCTTACGCAATTAAAAGCAGTACGTTTCCCAAGCAATCAATTCTTCAAAAATGGGAAAATCTTCATTCTATTGTTGTCGAATCAGATTCGATGCATAAAATCGTATCAGCCTGTAAGATACGCTTAACAGCTGCTTATTAGTATTCAATATATCTGTACCTCAGAACCAGACTAACGTAAATCCATTTTCGTCATTTTTCGGTAGAGGGGAAAAACGATTGCCGAATACATCGGTTCCCCCCTCTACTGAAAAATGACGAAAATGGACTTACGTTAGTCTGGTTCTGAGGTACAGATATATTTATGAAATTGGTGTCAGAAGCTATGGAGCTGCCGTCAGTAACTGATGGCGGACCACCGTCCAGGTCCAGTTCACGGAGGGTCAAAAACTGGACCGCCAAAAATGTTTTGAAAGTAAATTACAGAAAAATCATCTTAAAACATTTTTATATAAAACAATATCTTTAACTATTTGGGTTCATTTGACGAGTGAGACTCACTATGTGCTTACTGGGACGAAGTTACGATGGACTACTGACTCGTCATCTGAATTTAAGAAGCGTGAGTTGATGTTTCAAAAATTTATTTATATCATATATCACCAATATAAGTATGTTAAAATAAAATGAATGTAATACTTTTGTATTTTAATCCGTGTAGTGGCAAATTTAATCTATCTCATGGGCATTAAAATCTTCAAATAATTCAGTAATAATAGGGTTAAGCACACATTTTTTGTGTAACTTTTAATATGTAGGAAGTAATTGTGTGGCCGATTTAAGATTTTAATGGTTGATACAGAATATGATGGGGGTTTTTTTCTGAACCTCTATAAATAATTTCAACTGTTGTTAGACCCCAGATAAAATTTGTTGCTTACCATTGTCAAATAGTATTAATGAGTAACTTGTACTTATGATACTTATGACTAGAGCTAAGATTATATGTTTTCATTAAAAATTCCTAAAATATGAACTAAGAATTCAAAAAAGTATGTGCTATTTTTTTTGCATGGATTTTTGAAATATTGCCAATAATTTGCATGAAAAATCACGCTGCCTAAAAAAAAGCCCATAGATTGCCTTTTTTTAATGTAAAGAACAAAATAGTTTTTGTCAAAAAATAAATTAAAAATACAAACATATATCCGAAATTGAGTACAAAATGCAGTAATATGCAGTTATTTTGCAAATCTGATATTTTTATACAGTGATATACAGCGTGTTTCTGTCAAATAGTTAAATGATGTCAAATGTTATTCATTCGTAAGCGTAAAATTATGCAAATAAACTAAGGATTGTTAAAGGTTAGATTATGTTTCTTCTTTCAGGCTTCCCATTTATCTGCGAGATGCGGAACAAAAAATGCAGTTGTGAGGGTGCTGCAATATACGAGGGTTGTCCGTAAAGTAAGTTTCCCTAATTTCCACAAGCACGTGAATCGCTGTTACACGCAATCTGGCAACCCTAGCGCATAGCTTGGTTCCTCCCTTCCACATTCCCACCCAGTTGAACTCACTGTGACCGTAAGTTTGGTTTTGGCAGCCATTAAGAATGGAGCTTCCGATTCCTTCGCCCGCCAAATGCGAAGTGAGATCAGTGATTCGTTTTTTTGTGTACTTTAGGAAATTCGGCGACAGAAATCCACACCCAACTTACAGAAGTCTATGGAGAAGGATGCACAAGTGTGCAAATAGTGCGGAAATGGATCCAAGAGTTTAAAGAAGTAAGAAGGGCGAACAGACGTCCATGACGAACAGCGATCCGGACGCCCATCGCTTAGCGATGGAACAATTGCGAGGGTGGAAGCGGCAATGCTGGCAGATCGCAGAATGCCGGTTCGAGAACTTAGTGCGATGATTCCAGACGTCAGCAAAGCATCTATCGACAAGATTTTAACGGAACATTTAGGATATTCGGAGGTTTGTGCCAGGTGGGTGCCCAAAATGCTCACAGAGGACAACAAAAAAAACAACGTGTTGAAGCGGCTACAAAATTTATCGCGGACTACGAAGCCGGCGGTGAAGAATTTTTGAACTCCATAGTCACTGAGGACGAAACTTGAGCTCACTATGCGATACCGGAAACCAAGGAACAGTCAAAGCAGTGGAAACATCCGCATTCGCCATCAATGCGGAAGTTTAAACAAACGCTGTCTGCCGGCAAAATCATGGCAACGGTGTTTTGGGACAGAAAAGGTTTATTGCTGTGTGAATTTATGCCCACTGGTACAACAGTAAATGCTGACCGCTACTGCGAAACTCTGAAAAACCTTAGAAGAGCCATACAGAACAAGAGAAGGGGCAAGCTGTCTAGCGGAGTTCGTTTTCATCAAGATAATGCTCGTCCGCATACAACCGGCAAAACCACCTCGCTCATTAAGGATTTCAGGTGGAAGACAGTCCTTCACCCTCCCTATAGCCCGGATCTGGCCTCAAGCGATTATCATCTCTTCCCTGGTTTGAAAAAACATCTCGGAGGTACGAATTTCGCAACCGGAGAAGAACTGAAAGATGAGATCCTGAATTACCTTCGCAGTGCGGCGGGAAACTTCTACGACGAAGGAATAAAAAAGATGGTTACGCGCATGAGAAAGTACATCGAAGTAAAAGGGGACTACGTAGAAAAATAGATAAAAGTCCAAGCTTTTTAATGATGTACTACTTGATGCGAATAAAAAATCGATTCATTGCGAAAAAAAATAGGGAAACTTACTTTACGGACAACCCTCGTATCTTTACGGACGATTTTATGACCCATTTGAATTGGGCAGGACGAAATGGAAAAAGGGGAATAAAAAGCACAAAAATTGTTGATTTCGTCAAATGTAAGGACTCTCTATGTAATTTTATTTTAAAGACATGGATTTCTTTTATTTAGACATTTTGTATGGCTTGAACTTTTTTTTAAATCTTAAAAACCAACTTTTACATAAAAAAATTGTTTGTGTGCTATTTACTATTTCCAAGGGCCGTATCTGGACTTATGTTTTGATCAGGGTTTCATCACATACATTTCTCGTGAAATCTATATGATCAGCGAAATTGGATTTTATATTTTGTTTTATATTGGTTTTTTGTTACAATAGATGCCTAAAAGGGCATTAACATGAAAAATACAAAAACATGATGTAAAATTTAACATCTATCAATTAATTTCATGCATCCAATTATAATGGTTGGCTATATAGAGCCAAAAGCCCATGTTAACTTGCTGGTGTAATATAATATTTCACCAATTTTGTATTTGTTGACACAGCGACATAATTTCAGTACTTTTCATTCTAGTTGGGTCACATGTTTGTAACTTTTCAACAAAGGAAAAAAATCTGACGTGTACACTGCATAACTTCGCCCCTGTTAAATATTCAATGTCTTGATTAAAGATGAAAGATAGATGTGCTTACTCACATAAGAGCTTATATGAATTATAAAATGTGTTAAATAAAAAATTTGAAGATAAAATAGTATTCAAAATTCAAAGGAAAATGGTATATTGTACTGTAAGAAATGTTTAACTACAACTGCAATAAATAAATGCTTCAGGTAAAACAAATATGATTTCCTTTTTCAAATGAAATGCAAAAAGAACAAGGAAAGTAAGAATAAAATAGTGCAGTATTTTTTTTCAGCACAAGAAGTGTATGAAAAGCATTTATGGAATAGTTTTGAAAATTTTAGGACTTTTGTTCCCTTCCTGAAAAATTCCTAAATAAAGAAAAAAATTCTTATTTCTAAAGAAGTAGCTACTTTTTAATTTGTGCCCCCCCCCCCCCCCACCGGGGGAAATTTTGCCTTCGCTATAAAATGGCAGAGTTCACCATTCATGAAGGTGCCTTTTATATTTTTGCTATGTTAATGCAGTGGGGGGGGGGGAGGAGAGATAAACCTTTGAGTAACTTGTTTCACAATGGGAACTGTAAAGGAATGCTACAACATTTCATTATACCCAGAATCAGGATTTTCTTAGTAAAATAAACTATAAAATAGCATGAATTTTTCCTTTACTGAGCCAAAAGCCTTTTTAATTTCAATGTGCTACTCATTTTTTGTGATTTTTGAAAGAACTTATTTTTCTTTATTTTCCAGATGGTATTGAAAAAAGCGCACAGATTCCGGACGAGGATGTAGAGGATAGAATAAAATCATGGTTGAAACACTCAACGGATAGATTAAAACATTGTTCAAAAAAACCCAATTTATTGTAAACTTGCAATAAAGGTGTTCTATTGATTTAGTGTTATGTTTCTCAAACTTGTTCCATTAAATGAATTTAGGTCAAATATGAATGAATATAGTGCTACTTGTACCTTTTTTTTTTTTTTTTTTTTTGCAAAACTAAGCCTTGGCTTAATATGGTTCATCCTTTTAAAAAGGAAACATAAACTAATTCCTTTTTTATTTGGGAAATAAATTGTGTATGATACTTATGTCACTGAATTAAAGTTTTAAAAACGGTGAGAACCAAGGACTAATTTTATCAACTTGGTGGGAAATTAAATGTCATTTGAATATTAACTTACATGCAGATAATGAATTAAGTATGGTTGCGCATGTTGATTTAGACGAGTTTTAATGTCAAATTTAAGTTTTGAAGTGTCTCACTTGGAAACAATTTTTGCAAATGGAATATATGTGAAAATGTTTTTATCTAAAATTTGTCTTGTTAAATAAAACTGTAAACTGACAACAATTTTTAGTCCAAATCAAGCAATTTAGAGGCTACTTCATTCTAGACAAAATATTTTTTCAATTATATTACTAAAAAGATTTTTTTTTTCTCCAAACAACTTGGCAGTACAGCACAAGAAAATAAAAATGTGTCCTGTTACTTGAAAATATCCCAAATATGTGTTTAAAAGATTGGCTACCTTTTTTCAAGTTTTATCACACCTCTTCCTATAATTGTAATTTTGTTTAAAAATGGAAAATAATGACCTACAAATAGGTAAGAAGGAACGTAAAATTATTTTATAAAATATTCTTTGAGTGATGCAATGCCAAAAGAGTAATAATTTTACCATTTTCGTTTTTTTAAGCTTCTTAAAGAAAAGGTTTTTTAACTCTCCAGAGAATGGGAATTATAATAAGAATAAAATGCACCGAAGGCAATACTGATTATCTGAAAGTAATGATCTTATATAACCGAAAACGTTCCAAATGTGTATTTTATTGTGACAACAGAATTTCTGAAGAGAAATTGCTTTATTTGGCTATTTTATTTTTTAATTTTATTTATCAATTTTTTTTATTTAGTTTGCTTCATTTGATCAAACAACATTTGAGCTGAAAATCTGATGTTTTAATTTTTAGCGTTAAGTGAAAAAAAAAAAAAAATAGTGATGATAAAAAGTTTCAGAATGACTAATGAAGTAAACTAAATTTAAAAATAATAAATTGAATTAAAAAATAAAGTAGCCAAACAAAGCTCACGCTGCATAGTCCGTATAAAGCACTATAAACGGTCGCCTTGACGTCGGAGGGTCCGTTTGTGAGACGTCCCTACGACGCTTTGAGACCGTCGCTTTAACTCCGCCTAAGACGATAACGCAGCGTCTCCCAGACGCCCTCTAATGGTCGCAATCCGTCTCCCAAGCGTCTTGTGGGGACGTCTGCAGGGCGTGAATCGGCGCGGACATGGGGGCAGACTTTGGACGTCGGAAAGAGACGCCTCCGCGACGCCTCGACCGTCAGCCGAGGACGTCCAGCCGACGCTTTCGCGACGACAGCTTGCTGAGTGGGATGTTTCTGCCTTAGCCCTAACTTAGGGTGTTCTTAAAGATTATTTTACTTTATGCCTCCAAGCTCATTTGGTTCCCATTCCATGCTGACGAGTGCCAAAAAGCACGAAACTGCAGTCCATGGATGGAATAAACGAGTTGGTGGTGTATTGCATATTTCTGCCTTAGCCCTAACTTAGGGTGTTCTTAAAGATTATTTTACTTTATGCCTCAAAGCTCGTTTGGTTCCCATTCCAAGCTGACGAGTGCCAAAAAGCACGAAACTGCAGCCCATGGATGGAATAAACGAGTTGCTGGTGTATTGCATGTTTCTGCCTTAGCCCTAACTTAGGGTGCTCTTAAAGATTATTTTACTTTATGCCTCCAAGCTCGTTTGGTTCCCATTCCATGCTGACGAGTGCCAAAAAGCACGAAACTGCAGTCCATGGATGGAATAAACGAGTTGGTGGTGTATTGCATGTTTCTGCCTTAGCCCTAACTTAGGGTGTTCTTAAAGATTATTTTACTTTATGCCTCCAAGCTCATTTGGTTCTCATTCCATGCTGACGAGTGCCAAAAAGCACGAAACTGCAGTCCATGGATGGAATAAACGAGTTGGTGGTGTATTGCATGTTTCTGCCTTAGCCCTAACTTAGGGTGTTCTTAAAGATTATTTTACTTTATGCCTCCAAGCTCGTTTGGTTTCCATTCCATGCTGACGAGTGCCAAAAAGCACGAAACTGCAGCCCATGGATGGAATAAACGAGTTGGTGGTGTATTGCATGTTTCTGCCTTAGCCCTAACTTAGGGTGCTCTTAAAGATTATTTTACTTTATGCCTCCAAGCTCGTTTGGTTTCCATTCCATGCTGACGAGTGCCAAAAAGCACGAAACTGCAGTTCATGGATGGAATAAACGAGTTGCTGGTGTATTGCATGTTTCTGCCTTAGCCCTAATTTAGGGTGCTCTTAAAGATTATTTTACTTTATGCCTCCAAGCTCGTTTGGTTTCCATTCCATGCTGACGAGTGCCAAAAAGCACGAAACTGCACTCCATGGATGGAATAAACGAGTTGGTGGTGTATTGCATGTTTCTGCCTTAGCCCTAACTTAGGGTGTTCTTAAAGATTATTTTACTTTATGCCTCAAAGCTCGTTTGGTTCCCATTCCAAGCTGACGAGTGCCAAAAAGCACGAAACTGCAGTCCATGGATGGAATAAACGAGTTGCTGGTGTATTGCATGTTTCTGCCTTAGCCCTAATTTAGGGTGCGATTGCTCACTACTTTATACAGTCGACGATCGATATAACCACCGTCTCCGTCCTATAGAAAACGGTCTTTATAGCGAGTGGTCGTTATAACGAGTGTCGACTGTATAAAACATTATTCTAGCATTTATAAAAAATTCATCCATCTTACACCATTTCTGAGAAAAAGGTACATAAAGTTAGTGAATTTAACGTGGCGGAGATAGGCCTCTCCCGGTCCTCTTAAAACCATTTTAATGCTTTTTCATCCTTGAACAAGTAAAATTAAATACTAATTTCACTATTAGTCAGGTCATTTTGTAGTTTTACCTGGAAAGTTTTTCGGGAGTTTTGAAAATTGGTAGTTTTATAGATTTTGATGTGCTCGTTTCGAATTTCTACTTTGCCACCTTGTATCTTTGCCGCTCGCGCCGCCATATTGAAAAATGGCGTCTAAAAGAGGTATTTCGAGTATATCTCTTTTTTGACTTATTGTACGATAAAAACGTTAATGTAGAAAATAAACTAGAAAAAATTTCCTACAATTTATGTCATTACAACTTTCTCGTAAAATCAATACGTTTCGACGTACGAGCGTCGCAAAGAAATAATTATCACGCGTTATCGCAGAATAACTCGATTCCACAGCACTTTGAGTAGAGTATAGGTACAGTCTGTGTATTGTAGTTTAAGACCCAGGTTAGAGACCTATGGCATCTAATCAACTTTCTTAATTACACAGTCTCTAAGTTGATAATTTGATTCAAAAAATCAGTAAATCGTAGGTCAATTAATCTATACGCCATGAGTCAGCAACTGTGTACAAAAGCTGTAATTATACTCAACGTGTCAAACTGGGTCAGAAACACTGTAAATTATCAGCTTCCAAGCTTCAATTTGGAGGATCTAGGAATTCTCAAAAAATGTGTGAGCACCATAATAGCGGACCAACCATGGTACAAACATGGTGAGTTATTTCAAAGATTGATTCGCCATTCGGATCTCATTTTTTGAGGGATCCTAGATCCTCCAAATACGGAGCTTGGAAGCTCACAATTTATAGTGTTTCTGACCCAGTATGACACGTAGAGTATAATTTCAATTTTTGTACACAGTCACTGACTCATTTCGTGTAGAATAATTGACCTATATTTTACTGATTTTTTGTTTCAAATTATCAACTTTGAGACCGAGCAATTAAAAAAGTTGATTAGATGCCATGGGGTTCTAACATAACTACACCATACGGACTACAACTATAGCTGTGTCCCAAACTTTTTTGAAAGTGGCGCAAAAAGTTATTGACTTCGAAACTTGACCTTTTATTTTGAAAATCATCAACATTGAAACCGTTTAACTACTAGAACAAAGAGGAAATCATGTTACTTTCTGTTTATCTGAGTACTATACTACGGTGAGTAATTCATCCTATATACTTGTTTACGAGGGACACTGCCGGCTTTAGCAGCTATCCGGACACAAACAAGGCAAAAAAGAAGCGATAATGGCATTCCACCACAAGAATAATAATGATGAAATATTTTTTTTTTCTACAAAAAAAAAAAAAAAAAAAAGGTAGAAGTAGAAAGCTGTATTTATTTGTTAATTGATCTGCCCTATAACATTTTAAGACGATTTTGGAATGCGCCACTTTATTGAGCGATATGTCTAAACCTTTTACGGCCTTTAAGTTTGAAAAAGGGTTCTATACCACTCCACCCCTTTCTGGTTGCTCGCTTGATTCTAATGAATTGTATCATACTTCGTACCTATTTTTAGCTCTGTTCTCGCAGAAATCGAAGAACTGGAACGAGAAAATTCACTCCAAAATTACCAAGTGCTTCCAATCTTCAGATTACTAGGCAGAACACGAAATTCTCGAATCGACAAGAACCGTTAGTGATCCCAACGACTGTGAAATTTATGACTTTCTTATGCAACCCGTTTAACAGATCCGAAATTTTATCATCCTCACCTAAAGCCCGGGGCACGGGAGAACTCCTCTAACCCTAAAACCCCGAATCCGAAGCTAGAGTCGAGATAAATTGGAATTTTTTTTAACAGAGGCCCTGTGTGTGGATGAGGGCTTTGGGTGATTTTTCAAGGTAATGAAGCGGCTCGTGTTTAAACATAGAGGCATTTATCTCGACGTGATTATTTGGTTTTGCAACGCTTCACAGGTGGCACGATTTTTCCCTGCGACGGAGGAAATGCTCAACCCCGTAATCCTGCCACAGCTGATTAAATCTCTTGCTAATGTACACACTGTGTTACGCGGATTCCGCTGTCGCGAATACTGAAATGGATTTTGTTAAGCAGAGTTGTAACGGATGATGAGATGTGGAGCTATTAAAATACGCTTCGTTTTGTTGCTTAGTGCTGAGCTGACCACAAGAAACTTGCAAGAAAAGTGACATAACGCAAAAAATCCTACTTTTCTGATTTTTGGATGAAACAGATCAAAACATTTTTCTTTTAGTTTGATTTTATTGTTTTTTTTTTGTTTTTGGCCAAAGAGTCTAAATAGGCTACACTGTGCCAGACATTTGTCAAAGTGGGGGGAAAAAAGCCAAAAATGTGAAAACTTTTGAGGAGCTAAGGACATAAAACTTCTAGAAGTTTGAAAGGTTTGCCGAAAATAGAACACAAAAGTTTTAAATTTTGAAATTTTTTCTTTTATGTGGAAAAGTGTCGCAGCTGAAATTTTGATAGATTCTGCTAGGTAGTAGCGCTAATAGTGACAAGTCAAACTAAAATTTAACTATATAAATATGTAAAACTTGGGACAAACTAAAAAAGTAGTACCACCCAGAAAACTTAGTGTTTTTCATGCATTTCATTAAAAAATATGAATGAATATTCATTAAAAAATATGAATGAATATTCATTAAAAAATATGAATGAATATTCATTGCAAAAGATTAGCAACAGCTAACCAGTAAGAAAACAGTTTTCTTTTTACTCTACTGTAAAATTAGCCAATTCCGACTTGTGTTACATTTCTTGCAAGGGTGCAATATTTTTAAATTCGAGAGGTTTTTTTTATGTTTTTCTTTTCCTGTAGATACCTAGATAGCTTAGTTTTGATCAATTAACTTCTTTTTCATAATGTTGGCAACCTGCTTCTGTCATTTTGTTTCCACTCATAACCTAAATATATCTTTTAATGGTTGGTTGGTTGGCGGTCGCCGTTTCTTTTAGGGTTTTACGTGGCGCACAAGAGCCTTTAAAAAGTGTCCCCCCCCCCCCCCCCCCCCCCCCCCCCCCAGGCTATGCCTCGTCCTACGCGACCCAAACGAACGACCCCCCCCCCCCCTCCCCCCCCCCGAACCCCCATCTTATGAACGTAATTAAAAAAAAGAAAAAACCCAAAAC
>JAXGGA010025288.1:0-10813 GCA_038373865.1 Uloborus plumipes | reverse complement strand
TCATGGGACCCCCGGTTTGCCCCTTTTTTGCTTCAAAATGAAAAATTTAAGGTTTTTTTTTTTTAAAAACAAATTACGGCTGTTTTAAATGCGTAATTGCAACCCAAAGGCTTAAAAATGCGTTTCAAGTTTATCTAAATAAGTTTGCTTCGCAATGTTAGAATAAAAAAAACAACCCACGAGTTTACAAACCGCTTTTTTTTTTTTAACCGAGTGGGCCTCTGGTTCCCCAGAGTACTAAAATAATAATATAAATATGTCCTCTTACATCACTAGTAAAGAATCATTAGCTATAACACTCGGTGAATTTAGTAAAAAAAACCCTTTTTTTTTTTTACTAAATCACCACTGTTTTGAAGTGCTATCATCTCAGCAACTAGTTATCGACCATTCTATCTGATATATATATTTTTAATTCTCACAATATCACATGGGACAAGAGGTAAGCTTGTGAAGAATACGATTTTTCGAAATTATTACTTTTTTGAACTTGGGCCTACTATTGCATATTTACCCTACTTTCTGAAAATCTCCAATAATAATTATTGTCTAAAGAGAACGTATAGTTGTAAGTGTTCTAGAGTAATACATATATTTGTCGTCCTATAATTTGTTTTGGAGATGCTTACATGAAACATCGACACATGAATCAGTACTTGAAATTATTATAATGACATTACATGGTGGGGCAGGCAAAATCGTATTAGGAATTAGCATGCAATCATCTTACGCAAAGTATCCAAAATCCATCTCAATGTCAGAAAACATTTCAGCCATTGAACCAAAAATGTGCAAGAAGTCAAGCTTTAAATGTCTGTATAAAAATATAAAATTACACATGTAAATGAGAAAAGAAATGATAAATTAAAAGTAAGCCCTAAGTATTGGGGTAAACAATTTGTGATAGATAGGGTTAATGGTAACATGGGGTAGAATGTAATAGATTACACTTCATCGTTACATATGTGGTGATTTATAAAAAAATACTGATGAATGAAGACTCAACATCATAAGAAAGATATTCCGAGAATTAGAAATATTTCCAAACAATTGTGTAGATGTAATCGTTGTATAAAGAAGACACTATGAACAAAGTTGTTTTCTTAAGTTTGGTGTCTTACCTTTTCCTCTTCAGTAGATCTACAAGTACGAAGGTACTATGTCTATAAGTTTTATTTAAAATGTCAAAGGTTATTAAAATAATTTAATTATGAACTAGCTGAAACCGTGCGAAGCATTAACTCTCAAAATTTAAAGCTCTGATGTGAAAAAAGGATTTAAAATAGCATACCGAAAGTGTTATACGTAAAACGTTTGTTTGTAAACGTTACAAGAACAACCCCGCCTGACCGAGATTCGATCCATGGATCATTCGATTGATAACCGAGTGCTATACCGACTATGAGCTGTTTGGTTCTCCCGTTTAACACTGCAAAGAAAAGTTGTGTCTTAACGAAAATAATCCATCCTTTTGTTTTCGATGCAGTTTTGTAAAAAGAAGACAACATGCGCACTATTTGTTTATTTTTTGCTAAAAGTTGGCTTTTTTATTTATTTTTATTTTTGAAAATGATACCTAACTTGTGCAGTGTGATGATGTATTACGGAAGTTATGATCTTTCCTTCTCTGCTATTTCACAATTGCAATTTTTATTATTTTTAACATATACATGCTGTTGTCTGTAGTAAATTGAAACATCCAAGTTTATCTCTCTTCCTAAATTTTTGGAAAATTAAATTTCGATGTAAATTACAGTTTTGTGCACATTTTACCTAAATCTAGCATATAATTTAATTTTTTTGTGCTTGTGTGTGTGTGTGTGTTTTTTTTTTTTTTTTGTTTTTTTGTTTTTGTTTTTTTTTCTCATGGTTTTAGATTACTTTGAGAGAGAAATCAGTGAACCACGAATGAACTACTGCCCACAAATTCAGTATTGCTGGTGCATAATTTTTTAATCTCCTGAACAGATTGCGCTTTTCTTGCGTATCTACCTATTTCAGTCTATTCTGGGGACATAAAATCTTCATTTACTCCTCAGTATCAGAGTTAAATGTAAACATCATTTCATTCAACAATGAGTAGTAATTTATTCAAATATTTCATACTCTCACAAGGTGTAGTATGAGGCACAGAGCGCTGTTGTATTTCTTACTACTTAAAAAAATAAGGGAATGATGCAAAGTTGACAGATCGAGATACTGTTTACATTTACCCCAGTTGATTCTAGATGGTTCTTCGCAATAACTTTGGAATTTGCTTTTAAAAAATACATAGGCTTTCTGCACATGTTTTTCTTTTTGTATTAGTTCACCAGATAGAAATACATTCGGAAAATATACTTTTGTAAGTCCTTTTTTCTAGGAATAGGCAAGGACTATTCCTAGGAAAAAGGACTTACAAAAGTAGCTTCTGACTTTGGACAGAGGTAAGGTGTTGAAAGAATATACTGTAACGAGTCCGTAGCACCTTCAACTTTCTTCAAATGAGCATTCCAATCTTGAGGAAGTAACTATAAATTTATTTACAAGTATGTACACTATTTACAAAAGGAGCAGGAAACAATTGCTAAACATCCAGCAATTAGGTAGCAAACAGTACACTGTACTCTCAACAGTAACTCAGCACCACGTATCTAACGTGAACAGTAATTAAGCAATTACAAAAGCAAAAACACATTCGCCCAAGCGAAGCGAATAAAACGAGTCACTCAGAATCAAATCTGAAAACAACTGACTGACTTGTGTTCAAGGCCAGCTATTTATACACGGAAAGAATTCCCGACAACTTTCTAGTAATATCTGGAATATTCCAAATCATTCATAACTTTAAACAATTCATTCAAAACGCTAGAATAAAAAGAAAAACACCACTCCGAGCGAAAATGTCTTCACGCTTATTAAAGTTAGGGCAAGTGTAAAAACTACAAAGTGTTACGGGGCCGGTATACAAGTGATAAAAGTGATATCTTCAGATACTTTTGCAACATGACGTCAGATAAAACCAAAACTAATGAAAATGATGCAAGGCAGGAAAAACAACAACTATTTACAAGATTTGTAACATTGCCCCCTTCCCAAGGACTGCACGTCCCGGGCAGTACAATCCCCAGAAAGGAAGCAAGGGAAAATTTACAGATGCACACATTACATGATGACCAATCATAAACATGATAAACAATAACAATGAGAACATGAAAGAAATAATAACATTGATGAAGTAATATTACAGACAATTAAAGGCAAAAGTTATATACAAAATTTACAATTAAATTACCATGGTAGCTTTAGATTTACTTTACGAACTATGGCCATAGTATGGGGCTAGCCGATCATAATGGACAACCCTAGGTTTTGAATGTGATGACTTCTGGATCCTCACTACGACGTCGTTCAGCCGGTGGAGAACTGTGTAAGGTCCATCCCAATGCGACTGCAATTTGGGTGACAGACCTTTACGTCGGATGGGATTCCATAGCCATACTTTGTCACCTTCTTGAAAGTCATGACCAGTGGACCTTGTGTCGTATCGGGTCTTCATCTTCTCCGTCGCGATGTTGATTCGCTCCCGTGCAAAGTGATGAACGTCTTCCAACCGGGCCTGGAGATCCTGGACGTACTCCTCAGGCGATGAAGGCGCATCTGGAGGGAGACCGAAGACGAGATCACAAGGCAGCCGAAGCTCTCGGCCGAAGAGCATCTGTGATGGGGAATATCCGGTGGTCTCGTGGACAGCACTGCGGTAGGCCAGCAGGAACAGAGGAAGTTTCTTGTCCCAATCCTGTTGATTTTTGGAGACCATAAGCGAGAGATTATTAAGGATTGTCCTGTTGAATCTCTCCACCATGCCGTCCGATTGTGGGTGTAGTGGTGTCGTTCGAGTTTTCTCAATTTTGAGGATTTTACATAGGCCCTTAAACACAGCAGAGATGAAGTTCCTTCCCTGGTCAGAATGGATCTGTAAAGGTGTCCCATATCTCGAGATCCAATGCTGGACTAGAGTCTCTGCTACAGTGGTAGCTTCTTGATCCGGAATGGAATATGCTTCGGGCCATTTGGTGAAATAGTCAATGGCAACGAGGATGTATTTGTTCCCATCAGTAGTTTTCGGTAGAGGACCAAGAATGTCGATCCCGATTCGTTCGAAAGGAGCTCCTACGTTGTAAAGATGTAGTTTCCCGCGGCTTCTTCTCTTCGGTCCTTTACGGGCAGCACAGGCGTCACAAGAATGACACCACTTCTCCACGTCATCCTTCGCCTTGCTCCAGAAGAAGCGCTCTCGAACCTTGTGGAGGGTTTTCAGGATACCAAAGTGTCCTCCAGTCGGACTACTGTGCAATTCCTTTAGAACGTCTGGAATTCTTGATCTGGGAAGGAGTAACTGCCATTTGAATGCTTTACCATCGTCAGATTCCCATTTCCGATACAGGACGCCATTTCGCAACTGGAGAGATTTCCATAGAGCCCAGTATCTTTTCGTCGCAGGACTGTAGAGAGAAACGTCTTGCCAACTAGGTCGCCGACTGTCCTTTTCCATTAACTCTATGATAGGCTTTAGGTCTGGGTCTTCAAGCTGATCTTTTCTAACTTGGTCGTCACTCCATGGATCAGGATCTGAAGATGATGAAGTAGCAGTAACTTGACAGGCAGTAGGGATTGTCATCCCGTACTGTTTCTCAATTCGGGAGCAATAATGGCAGTTCTCGGAACAAGGTCTTCTTGATAATGCGTCAGCATTACCGTGTGACAAACCTTTTCGGTGCTTAATCTCGATGTCATATTCCTGGAGCCGCTGTATCCACCTGGCTACCTGGCCCTCTGGATTCTTGAAATTCAACAGCCAAGTTAAAGAGGCATGATCAGTCCGGAGCAGGAATTTACGGCCGTAGAGGTAATGATGGAAATGTTCTACAGCTTTAACTATGGCGAGCAATTCCTTTCTCGTGACACAATAATTTCGCTCCGACTTGGATAAGCATTTGCTCCAGTAGGCGATGACATGTTCGTTACCGTCTATTTCTTGAGATAAAACAGCTCCAACGCTCTCGTG
The DNA here is from genome assembly GCA_038373865.1 of Uloborus plumipes. Taxonomy (NCBI): domain Eukaryota; kingdom Metazoa; phylum Arthropoda; class Arachnida; order Araneae; family Uloboridae; genus Uloborus; species Uloborus plumipes. The sequence continues at coordinate 5,766 of JAXGGA010025288.1, read as the reverse complement.
GCTCGCATCAGTGTCAAGTATGAAGGATTTTCCAGGCTGAGGATAAGAGAGAATAGGCGTTGATGTTAAAGCCTCCTTCAGCTGTAGAAATGCATCCTCGCATTCTTTGGACCATTCAAATTTTTGTTTGCTCTCCGTCAGCTTATGCAAAGGTCGTGCAATGTTGGAAAAACCCTTCACAAACTTCCTGTAGTACGTGCAGAGCCCCAGGAAGCTTCGCAGCTGATGAACATTTTCGGGGCGGCTCCAATTCTTGACTGCGGATACCTTATCTGGATCTGTTCGTACACCCTCTGAAGAGATAATGTGACCAAGGTAGTTCACCTCACGGCGGAACAGATTACACTTGGACGGGCTTAACTTCAGGTTGGCTTCCTTAAGCTTCTGCAGCACATTCCTAAGATTAGCCAAATGTTCCTCAAAACTGCGTCCTATGATGATGATGTCGTCCAAGTAGACAAGACAGGATTCATAAGAAAGTCCTCGTAACACTGACTCCATAAGACGCTCGAACGTGGCTGGTGCATTGCAGAGGCCGAACGGCATCACTTTAAACTGCCACAAGCCTTGTCCGGTTGTAAACGCCGTCTTCTCTCGGTCGTCGGGGTGTATCTCCACCTGCCAGTAGCCGCTCTTTAAATCCAGGGTCGAAAACCACTTGTGTCCGGAAAGGGTGTCCAGAGTGTCATCGATCCGTGGAAGAGGGTAACTGTCCTTCTTGGTGATGTCATTCAGGCGTCGGTAATCAACACAAAATCTGGTGGAGCCGTCTTTCTTTCGGACCAAGACGATAGGGGATGCCCAAGGACTGGATGAGGGTTCGATGACGTCATTCTCCTGCATCTCTTTTACGAGGATCTCAACCTCTTCCTTCTTGGCGAACGGTAGTCGTCTTGGATGCTGCTTGATAGGGGGATGATCTCCAGTGTCGATCCTATGCTGCGCTAAACTCGTGCGACCAACATCTTCGGGTGTAGATGAAAACACCTGCTTGAAGTCGTCCACCAATTTTTCCGCAGCGTATCTTTGATCCTTCGATAATGCTGCACTCCCAATTAATTTCGAAGTCAAGGATTCGGAAGACACAGTCTCGGAGGAATCAATTCTTCTGATGATGCAGTTTACGGGAGTACAAGTTGCCAACACTTCTCCTTTCTTGATATTCCTCGGTCTTTCACTTACATTGGCGACTCTCACAGGAACTGCATTCCTTGAAAGGTCCACAAGCGTAGATGCCACTAGTACTCCTTTGGGGCTATTACTCTGGTTAGGATATTCAATTAGGCCGAATTTAAAGCTGTTGTTTTCCTTGATGGAGCCAGGGATTAGTACTTCTGATCTAGAGGGAATCGATAAATCTGTTTGGGCTATTATTTGATGAGCAGATTTTAAGTTATTTTCGGTGTTGAAAATTGCTATGTCTTCCCTCATCGAGTGCAGCTCATTATTTTTAAAGTCGATAAAAAAATCAAATTTTCTCAAAAAGTCCAGTCCGAGAATGAAGGGATCTGTAATGTCAGCGACGAATGCCGTGTGATGGTAAGTGGCGCTTCCGAACATTATTTCTAAGTTCACTTTCCCTTCAATCTCGATTTTGTCACCTGTCACAGTTTGAAGAGTAACGCAGGGCGGCGTCCATAAGATCTTGAGTCCAAATTGACGAGCCACATCAGTCTTAATAATGGTAACGTTGGCTCCTGTGTCCACAATCATTTCGCAGGGAAACCCATTCACATATGCGTAAATGAAGAGTCCGTTGCAGCCGCCACTTCTTGAGAAATCTGGAAAACTTTAGGATGGGGCTCATTCCAATTTGGCGACCTCCGCCCCGCGAGATTGCCATAGCTTAGTTTTCCTGAGCTGGAGAGGAAGAGGTACCCTTCCCTCTTGTTTCTTGGCGGGCTTCGCAGTTCCTTCGTACGTGGCCCTCACCGCCACATTTCCAGCACTTCAGTGGTTGTCCACTTTGGTCTTTGCGAGTCTTCTTCAGGGTCCCCGAGATCTCTTTGATTTGTCGCTCAACTTCCGAGAGACGAGTTGAGTTCGAATCCTGGGCACTCACTTCCACGCCCCTGATTGAATGGCGATCCTTGCGGGATGTTTGCTGTGCAGCCTCGAACTTCATTGCGTAGACCAGACCGGATTTAAGATCTTTGATGTCCGCCATCCGGAGAGCCGTCTGAATTTCTGGATTTCGCACTCCATCTATGAAGTAGTTCAGGGCCAGGCTATCGCGAACACCCGAAGGACAGTCCGAGAAGGCGAGATGGGAAAGCCTCTCAACGTCTGCTGCAAAAACTTGCAAAGTCTCTCCAGCCCTCTGGAGTCGGGATTTGAGCTGAAGTTGGCTGAATTCTTTTTGGCAGGATTCGCCAAAGCGAAGCTCCAAGGCCGATGATAAGGCTTCGAAGTCACGGTGCTTGTCCTCTGGAAAGGTCTGTAGTATATCAGCTGCATCCCCTCTCAGCGAGGCTGCAAGGTGACAGGCTTTCGTGGAAGAGTCCCAGGAGTTTGCTTCTGCAACGATGAGGAACTGCTTCTTGTAAATATTCCACGAGGTCTTCCCGTCAAACGTGGCCAGTTTGATGGATGGACGAGAAGTTCCAGCTGCAGCTACACAGTCACTTGAGTTGTTGGAGGATGCTGATAACTTTGATTCAATTTCTTTAATTTTCTTTTCCATATGGTTTTCTACTGTGGTGATTCGGTTCTCAACGCTGTCAACTTTTTCTTCTAGAACCTCCACTTTATTTTCTATGTTGGTAAATTTAGTTTCCACCAAACTTTTCATTGACGTTAGATCGCTCTTAATTTCTTCTTGACTTGAAGTTATGCTCGCGGTTAAATCACTCTTTAATTGTTCTTGATTTGTTGCCAGATCATTTTTTAATTGTTCTTGATTCGCAGCCATGTCATTTTTTAATTGTTCTTGATTAGTTGCCAGATCAATTTTTAATTGTTCTTGATTAGTAGCCATAATCGCCATATCATTCTTTAATTGTTCTTGATTCGCAGCCATGTCATTTTTTAATTGTTCTTGATTCGCAGTCATGTCACTTTTAACAGCGTTGATCGCATCAAGGAGTTTTTGCAGTTGTTCCTCCATTGCTCGAGTAATCACCATAAAATTCCGAAGTCAAAAAGTCCTTAGGAAGAAAAGTCCAAGTTCACAGATAATTCCAAGAAAGTCCTTGAAGATGCCCCACGTTGGGCGCCAAAATTGTAACGAGTCCGTAGCACCTTCAACTTTCTTAAATGAGCATTCCAATCTTGAGGAAGTAACTATAAATTTATTTACAAGTATGTACACTATTTACAATAAGAGCAGGAAACAATTGCTAAACATCCAGCAATTAGGCAGCAAAACAGTACACTGTACTCTCAACAGTAACTCAGCACCACGTATCTAACGTGAACAGTAATTAAGCAATTACAAAAGCAAAAACAACATTCGCCCAAAGCGAATAAAAACGAGCCTCTCAGTAATCAAATCTGAAAAAACTGACTGACTTGTGTTCAAGGCCAGCTATTTATACACGGAAAGAATTCCCGACAACTTTCTAGTAATATCTGGAATATTCCAAATCATTCATAACTTTAAACAATTCATTCAAGAAAACGCTAGAAATAAAAAGAAAAACACCACTCCGAGCGAAAATGTCTTCACGCTTATTAAAGTTAGGGCAAGTGTAAAAACTACAAAGTGTTACGGGGCCGGTATAGGGGAAGACCGCCTATATTGGACCCCCTAAGAACAGGAGGCCTGTGTCGCTCAATGTGAAGCAAAACAGAAATACCAAATAGGGCATCGTAAGCTAAATTTAATCAGGAACCGCCCTAGGAGCTTATATTTTCTGAAAATATGAAAATTATTTTTTAAAAAATTATCTTATAAAAAGTTGCAAAAGTTCAATTTAGGAATATATGCGCCTAAATTGAACCATGCGCTTCCTAAATTGGACCGTACCAAGAAATCATAGAATAATTTATATTTGAACTATACAGCTATTTTCCAGGATTTGCAATAGAATTTCTTTTGCTTCGGCCTCACTTAGGCAGTGTTGATAAAACTCGCCGATGGCATTTCATACACTTAATCATGTTAAGTCGTAGCTAGTTCTTGTACACGGTGTACAACTTACTCCGAACATGTAACCTGTTCACTTTGAGTAGTTTTATCTGGACTTACTTACCTCTAATTCTGCTGCAGCCAAATCAATGTCATAACACATGTAATAAACAGGCCAAACTCCGTTTCTTTGGAATCAACTCACAGCATTTGCCATGGCCTTGATTGCGGTTTGCCCATAAGAGTTACCCAACAGTTCTCCTATGCGATATTAGATAATGGATCTCATTGGATGTTCTCTCCTCCATGTATCACATGCTCGATTAAAATATGTTGACAGAGACTGAATAAAGACCACATCTACGTGCATCATGTGCTTAAACAGAAAGCATTATTATATCGTTCTCGTTGTCAAGTTTATTGCATCAATGTTCTTTATGTAAGTGCTGTGACTATCCATTAATAGAAGGATATTCTTTTTACATTGCTTGGCTTAACAGTTTTGATGAAATGTTGTATCAACTGTGTGAATTATCGTTTGTGATCCGACCATTTTTTTGAACAAGAATATTTCTCACCAGGGATGCTTTTACGGGAAATTAATACATGGAACGTAATCTTTTGAAAATAAGCATGGGGAGCTCGAAATTCTGTTCACCACTCATTACTGCTCCAACATGGTGTTTGCCTCTATACGTCAATACATTTTGGGGCTTTTGAACAGTGAAAAGAACGGCTTCATCTACATTGAACATTTTAGTAGCATATAAATTGTTTCTTTTTAAAATCTTTTCGAAAATATCGAAGAATTTCATATTTTTCTCTCAGTAAACCAGCATAAATTTTATTTAAGTTAATAACTATGTTTAACAACCTGAAACTTCAGCTTAATAGATGAAGAGAAAAAAAAACATACATTTTAAGATGTTGCAGCTTGCTGATAAAAGTCTGATAAAAAAGTTTAAATGAATATCGTGAATGGGCTGTTAAGTATGCTTAAAATAGTTTTAACTACGTTATTAAATAAGATGAGTCACTTATTTTATGTTACGATTAATTAAAAGTCTTGTTTAAAATCATATTCTTAAATTGGACCACCGGTCCAATATAGGAAAATTTTTTCGGTCCAATAAAGGAAAACACGCCATTTTTTATTATGCAGTTCATTGCTCTGTTAGAAATTATCACAATCGCGCATGTAAATACATCGATGTAATCCTTATTAAACACAGATTATAATACTGTAACAGCATTTTACCTCAACTCACAAGTTTTTGAGTTATCCTTCTAGAAACAAGTCCGCAAAATAAGATTTCGCAGGTTTTCAACACAAATCTAGCCGTAACTCACGCTAAACAGTTCGAAGCGTGGTGAAACTTCATAAACATTGGTTTTATTCCTAAAACCTTATATTTCTACTGTTAAAGTGTAGCACAGATCTCTGTACTAGATTTTAAGCCCGAGGTCCAATTTAAGCAGTGGTCCAATATAGGCGGTCTTCCCCTACAAGTGATAAAAGTGATATCTTCAGATACTTTTGCAACATGACGTCAGATAAAACCAAAACTAATGAAAATGATGCAAGGCAGGGAAAACAACAACTATTTACAAGATTTGTAACAATACGTTACGTAGAATAAACCCTATTTTTATATAAAGCAAGCAGAAACATAGAAAAAATATGTCTTATTCTAGAC
>JAXGGA010025287.1:0-10817 GCA_038373865.1 Uloborus plumipes | reverse complement strand
GGCAGTAGCATCGCATAGAACAGGTATAAATGCGCAGTGCTTTTACAGAGCTTTCATTTCTGTTCAAGTTATTCATGTGAAGAGGTTTTAACGTGATGATGACCGCACGACGTGAATTAACAGACTTTGAACGCGGAATGTTAGTTGGAGCTAGACGCATGGGTCATGCCATTTCGGAAATCGTTAGAGAATTCAACATTCCCAGATCCACTGTGTCAAGAGTGTGCCGAGAGTATGAAATTTCAGGCATAACATCCCACCATGGACAGCGCAGTGGTCGACCGCCTGCACTTAAAGATCGAGACCGGCGACGTCTGCAAAGAGTCGTAAATTCTAACAGACAAGCAACACTGCGTCAAATCACCGTAGAAATCAATGTGGGACGTACAATGGACGTGTCTGCTAGAACTGTGCGGAGAAATTTGGATTTCTTGGGCTATTCCAGCAGAAGACCGACTCGAGTGCCTTTACTGACAGAACGACATCGCTTGCAGCGACTCTCGTGGGCACGTGAGCATATCGGTTGGTCCCTAGATGAATGGAAAACCGTGGCCTGGTCCGATGAGTCACGATTTCAGCTGGTAAGAGCCGATGGTAGGGTTCGAGTGTGGCGCAGACCCCACGAAGCCATGGACCCAAACTGTCAGCAAGGCACTGTTCAAGCTGGTGGTGGCTCCGTAATGGTGTGGGCTGTTTTTTCATGGCATGGACTTGGTCCTCTAGTGCGACTGGACCGAACATTGACTGGAAGGAGATCACTTGCAGCCATTCATGGACTTCATGTACCCAAACAACGATGGGATTTTTATGGATGACAATGCGCCATGTCACCGGGCCACAACTGTTCGCAATTGGTTTGAAGAAAATTCTGGACAATTCCAACGAATGATTTGGCCACCTAGATCGCCCGACATGAATCCCATTGAGCATTTATGGGACACCATCGAGAGGTCTGTTCGTGCCCAAAATCCTGCCCCATCAACGCTTTCACAATTATGGACGTCTATCGAGACAGCATGGCTCAATATTCCTGCAGAAGACTTCCAACGACTTGTTGAGTCCATGCCACGTCGAGTTGTTGCACTTCGCCGGGCAAAAGGAGGGCCGACACGATATTAAGAGGTATCCCATGACTTTTGTCACTTCTGGACACCCTGTATATCAGTTTGGAATAGTAGTGTAAAGCATTGTTAGTTCGTTTAAAGCAAGTCACCGGTGCAAAAGGAAAGAAAAGTACAATCAAAATTTTGATTATTCCAAAACCTTATCACTTTATTTAAAAATTTTGAGATATTAACGTGTTCATATTTTTAGTTATAAGTATTAGCAACATACTTCTTTACATTTTAATAAAAGCAATACTAGAATTAAAATGGAACTGCAGCTCGTAAAATGTCTTTTTTTTAGCCTACTTTCCCGTTAAAAATAAAAGAAAGACGAAAAAAGTATTAAAAGTAGCTTAATGCATCTAAAAAATATCGCCAAGTCCAAAAAATATCGCCAAGTTAAAAAAAATATCGCCAAGTCCAAAAAATATCGCCAAGTTAAAAAAATAAAGAGGTAAAATGAATATCGAAAAATTAAAAATTTGAAAGTAGGGTATTGAGATGGGGAAATTTGTGTGTCGGTCTGTCGGTCGGTCGGTCGGTCGGTCTGTCGGTCGGTCTGTCGGTCTGTCTGTCCCCCCCTAATAACTTTTGAATGAACATTCCGATTTGGATAAACTTTTTTTTGTTGGAAAGGTCTCGGCGAGTACAGCTCATTCCCATATTTGATTTTTTAATTTGAACAATTTTTGGTTCAATTCTGAGCCGTTCAAACAACCGGTTCCGCGATACTAACTTTTGAATGAACAGTCCGATTTGAACAAACTTTTTTTTGTTCGAAAGATCTTTTCAAGGATACTTCATTCCCGTATCTACATTTTCGATTTGAACAATTTTTCGTTCAACATTGAACCGTTCAAACAAGCTGTCACCCCTAATAGCTTTTGAGGTAATAGTCCGGTTTAAAAAACTTTTTTTTGTTCGAAAGATCTCGGCAAGGATACTTCATTACCGTATTTAAATTTTCAATGTGAACCTTTTTTTCGTTCAACATTGAACCTTTCAAGCAACCTTTCCCCACCTAATAACTTTTAAGTGAACCGTCCGAATTGAATAAACTTTTTTTTGTTCGAAAGATCTTTTCAAGGATACTTCATTCCCTTATCTACATTTTCGATTTGAACAATTTTTCGTTCAACATTGAACCGTTCAAACAAGCTGTCACCCCTAATAACTTTTGAGGTAATAGTCCGATTTAAACAAACTTTTTTTTTGTTCGAAAGATCTCGGCAAGGATACTTTATTACCGTATTTAAATTTTCAATGTGAACCTTTTTTTCGTTCAACATTGAACCTTTCAAGCTACCTTTCTCCACCTAATAACTTTTAAGTGAACCGTCTGAATTCAATAAACTTTTTTTATTCGAAAGATCTCGGAGAGACTCATTCCCATATTTCACTTTTCAATTTGAACCATTTTTCGTTCAATGATGAACCGTTCAGAAATTTTTTTAACATGAGCGCCTACTGAGAAATTTAAATTGAATGTTGATTCTGAACTTAAAGTCGGATTTCCTTCAAACTAACTTTGTAAGAAAACGGTTTTGATAAAAACTTTATGTTAAGTACTTTTCTGAAAAATCTTCTGTGAGGACTCTGATTCCGATTCCGCAAACATGGCGGAAATGCAGGCTCAGAAAAAAAATGACTGACTGGGCAGACGATTTTTTGTTTATTTATTCTTTTTTTTTGTTTAATTAATTATTATTACTTTTATTTATTTTTTTTCTTTTTGGCAGACGATATTTTTTTTTTTTTTTGATTACAAAAATTGTTCATTCACTAGAGCATTTTATTCTTTATTTATATTTAATAACTGGCAACGGATTAAAAATAAAATTCGAGACATTTTATTAACGAACGATGTTTTTTTCTTTCTTTGATAAAATGTGTTTTGATGTTCTTTGTACTTTTATTTTATTTATTACTTTTTTCCTTTTGAAAACGATTGTGAAATTTTTCTACGGAAGAACTATAACAGTTACATTCTTTAAAAGGTGTGACAAAACTTTATTTACTCGTTTATTTACGTTTTACGTGTCCATTTCATATGATGAGAGGGGTATATTTTGCTTTTAGAAATCAGCTTTAAGTGCTATAAAGGTATGTTTGACATAATTTTTAGTTTCAGATATTCAAGAGAATATTGATTAGATGCTAGAATGCCGATGTCGATGTACGGGAAAGTAGGCTCGTTTAGTTCTTGACAGAACTTCTTGTTTCTCCCTATCAATGGATTTCAGAGTAAAACCTTTATATTTCTGACTGAAACATTACTTAAGCTACAAATAATCCAGCATTTGCAGTGAATATTTTCAAAACTACAATTTTATCTTTTTTTGAGGGGGGGAGGGGGTAAATTTGCATTTTATAAATTCTAAAAATATAAGAATTCTATTTTTTTTAAATTAAATAATATAAATAACTGCAATTTAAATTTTTCAATCTTTAACTGATTGTATCTGAAACTTCGTTATTTATAAAAAAAGAAAAGTGTTTTAGTAATTATTAATACGGTTATTTAGTTATAGTCAATGCCTTTATTATACGAATGTTCCCTATTTAGCTTAATTTAGTGTTACAAGATTCAATTCTTATTTTTAGTACTACTTTCAATGTAGTAAAGTTTAAATACTAAAAAATGCAATTAAATTTAATTCAGTTGCAATTGATATTCAAACGAGCAAACCATTTAGCCACCTACAATGACCAGTTTTGCATAAGAAATAACTTTTATGTAGGATGAACTTATATGTTCCTTAAAGCATATAAATTGTAATTAGTTTTTCTTCACTCAAGTTGTAACTCACTTTCGCATTATTTTAGTTCTGAATTGTTTATAGTTTAGTGACTTTTATATCCACCAATGTTTTATTTTTTTTACTTTTATTTTTTCTTTTATATGTATTTGTTAATCACTTAACTTTCGTGTTTCGCTGAAAGCATGTATTCCATTTTAGTTTTTATTGTAAATTTTTCTGAGCGAGAAACGTTTAAATATATTTTTAAACTGCTTGGCGTAAAACTCTACAAAATTCAATTTCAATTAATTTTAATTACGCTGCAATTTATTACCCACGAAAGGAAATTATGTACGCCATACTAAAATTGCCTTGGCACTAAATTCCTCCACATTAAAGTTCCAACTCTATCTCCACGTGTTTCCTTTTCCTCCTCTAATACGCTTAAATGAACCTCCCCCAGATCGATGTGGAAGCTTATGGTTTACAAGGCACCTGGATTAGTGAAGTTCATCACGATAAGGATTAAATAAATCCAGTAAATGACATGTTCCTTAGGTAAACTCCTCATTCAATCCCGGGCAGGTTTCCCGTCTCGCAGTTCAAATACCTTTTCTCGTTGAGAGGATATGAAGGGGCTAAAAATAAATGCTACGAATTTAATGTAAGTGAATTGGAAGAAGATATTTAAGCCCTTTAGAAATGAGAAACAGTTTAATAGAAAGGAATGGTAAAATAAAAATGTGCTTTTACACATTTTATTTCATTGACTTTTTTTTAAAGAGTTACATGCATGACAAACCATTTTTCTGTTACATGCAATTTAGACTTGAAAGAAGAGAAAAAATATTGCAAATTATATTTGCGTTTGAATTTTATTCATTTAAAATCGGTTTATTTTTACGCATTATAATTTCAATATTCGATGACATAATGCGCATTTGATATATAGTAATTGATGTTCTAATCCTTTGCTGAAAGTATGGAAAAGAAAGTACATTCAGCATGTAACTAAGAATAAGAAAATGGAACAAAGTGCTTTTAATCCTAGGACAACATCTGCAGCTTTAAAAATTGTCTCAACAATTTTCTGTTACTAGATGCATAGTAATATGTGTCATTTTTCTTTCAATTTATGTTTCTGGGTGTACACTATTGGTTCCTGTTCAATTGAGCAGCAAGTATACAGAAAAAATTGCCAAACTCATTTGCACTTGGGACTGCCACGATTGAATTTGTATAGCTACTAAGGTGTAAACTTTTTTTTTTGCTCTATGATCCTTATTTTGCATAATAAGTCTTTCTTTTGTTCGATATGAGCGTCGAAATATGCATAGTTGTTGAGGCACAGCAGAGATATTTAATCACAATACAATTAACCATATTTGACCAATCTTACTGCGTTCAATGCTGAGAAGCAAAGTGCCAAATGTGAGCATATTGGCTCCCATTTGGTCCCGCATTTCACTCAAAAATGGGTAATTAATGTTTTTATACATAAAAACTGATCTAATGAAACATTTGTAGCACCGTTGTTCGAGAAATCTGTAGCATCAAATTATCTAAAACATATGTTCCCAAAGCTTGCCGAATCAAAAGCTAGAGCTAGGGTTTCTTCTTATCATATTCTCTAATCAGAAATTGTAAAACTTAGCTATGTTGAGTTGGTTTCTACTATGACCGAAAATAACAAAAAAATGGGCTGCATGATATATGTCAATATACGCATTCGTGATTCGTGATTCCCTTGAAAGTTTCGAAGATAATATGGTTGCCTATTCCAAGAAACAAGAAGAAAGCCTTTATCAAAATATGCGAGACTTTTTGTGTCACCACCCATAAACCTGCAAAGAACACTTAATTTGAAGATACATTTTTGTATTTATTTGTGCAAATAATGGGTCATGCACTTGCAAAACTATGCATTTCTTGATCCCTTATTATCAGTTTGGTCGAACTGTGATAGAAATATAGTATTAATGTGTAAAAAAAATGTTTTCTTTTATTTGTGCTAAAAAGGTGAGAAATCCGTAAATTCCGACATTTCACTCAAATTTCAACTTTTCAAGGTCCTGACTGCAAGCATTTTTTGCAAGGAAATAATTTGTCTTGATTTAATAACAAAAACGCTTAGAAAATTGTCTAAAATACAAAGAACTAACGTATTTCTGCATGGTGAACTTATTGTAACACGCAGTGGTTTTTTTTTTTTACTTATTTTTTATTTTGAACTAGAATATTCACCTAGATGCATTTATATAGGTGCTGTTCAAATCATTCATACGACATCTCTTTTAAAAACATATCATTCATAGCATTAATAAAATATCCAATTCCTATAAGATAACTAACGAAATTAAATTTAAACCACATCGTTTTTAATTTTATAATTTTAACAATAACATTGGTTTTGAGTCATTTTTTCCTATATTTCATTTTTGACTTCAGAGATTTTAAGCAACATGTTTTAATCATAAATTAAAATACATTTATAAATCCATAAACATCTACAAGACATACAAAAAAAAAACTTTCAATAGAAAAAATATTTTTAAAAAACAAAACAAAAATGATGTGAAATCTTTTTTGTTTTAATTCTAGTATCAGCATACTTTATGAAGTTTATTGGAAGGATAATCATCTTGCGCGGTGCAAATTAAGTTGCTTATACTGCATTACAGTAAGTGAATTAGCAATATCTTAGCAACAGTATTTATACCGTCACTTTTATTTTCATGTACTAAACACGGCTGACTCTTCGACGACATTACAAGGGGTGTGCAATATCTCCAAAAAATGTATTGCATTTTTTAAAGTGTGATAAAAAAAAGAAACTGTGAAACAGATTTTGAATGCTGTTGTATCATTGTCATTCTCGATTACTTTATCCAAAGAATTTTTGTCAAGCAAGAACTGACATCTTTGTTCCTCAGTGAGACCTAGAGATTCAATTCCAGAACAATTCTTGCTTCATTCATATGAGACTGTCTTTCTTCATTCATATTCCATGAACCTTACTTAGCCTCAAGTATCTTCTTTGACAGAGTGCATAGCAGAAAGAAATCTTTTTATGACTACAGTTACAGTGAGAAAACAGGATTAGTCACTTCGAGTGCTTTTCTTTTACTATATTCCTAACCCCAGGGAAGAGATGATCATGGATTCAGGGCATACGGAGATTTCTTTCATGTTTCTGGCAGATCTAGAAAACAATAGAACTGGTAGATATTTAAAGTACATTCTAAATAAAAATGTACTCTTAGAATTCCAAATTAATTTGTTTTAGTTATTGCTTAACTCCTTAGAATCTGCACTATGTGCTTCGACTTTAATTTTATTGTTTGAAACAATGACATATTTTGAATGAGCTGGGGATTTTTATTATTTAAAAACATTTCTTGGTTGAAAGAACCTTAAATTTCTTTATACAATTAACTCTATAAAATAGACTATTGATTTACAGAAATATGATTTTACTTCTCTGAAAATTATGTTTGATTAAAATAAACTTAAAAAAAATCATTTTTGAAATCATTGATAATGATTATTCAAGCGTAAAGTGTATAAAACAAATAACGTGTTTCATGTAGGATTTCAGCCAGGATTTGTAATTTTTTTTCGAAATATTTTAAGTCATATCATGAATAAATGAAGTAATAATCAAAAAATAAACTGACTGTGCAATAAAAAACGTGCATACTTGCAAATCTATATGAACTTAATAGATATACATAAAAAAAAAGTTCTTATTGTCATACATTAATTTTTTATCGTAATCGTTGTGAAATTTTATCTTTATGTTTGGCAACATCTGCACTAGTATTATGGAGTACTATTGCCTTCAAGCTAGTATTCGAGCCATAGATGAACAATCGCCATTAATCTGTATTATATGAGCAATTTAAGGCAGATTTCGAAGTGAATTATATTTTGACTGTCTTTTTACATGTTATATCGCTTTAATAAATAAAAAAATATGCGTATATGGATCAAATGCGTCACAGAGAAAAATGTTAATACCTATAACAATATACCTACTCGTATAACTCCTATGAGATAGCCTACATAATCCTAAACGTATAAATGAAATTTCTTGAAATTGGAGTGTGATGGAAAATTTTTGCAAGCATATTTTTTCAGCAACTTAAAATCTATAAGAAACACCCAAAGAACATTGAGGAACAGAAAGTTCGTCAAAATTAGTTTTTCAGTGTAATTATTACTCTAGTTCAAAATATATAATATATACATTGAAATGCTGTGTTTGAATTACTTGTCATATCATAATAAGTAACTTGTTTATGACATATTGAACATTTTCGCTATCAAGGCATCCAGGATTTGTAACATTTTTTAAGTATTTTAATATTTCAAAAGGCATACCATAAACAAATGAAGCAATTTTAAAAATTTAAACTGCGTGTGCAGTAAAAAAAATGTGCTCAAGTGTAAAAAAATGTAAAGAAAACAGTTAAAAAAATTGTTATACCTTTTAAATTGTATTCATTTTAAATCAGACAATAATTGAACGAAAATCATAGTCTACTAAATTCATTCAAGCATCTGTAAAACGATTCTTGAGCTGGATAATAATAATATTTTGTACGTTTTTAATTTCCAACTGCCAAACCAAAAAATATTACAGTTAAAAATAAGAATTTGTATACTGTTTCAAGACGTAGAGACATGTACTCGGCAGTTTGAAATAGTCATAACAATGGTCAAGGGAAAAAAATTTAAATAATCAGAATATATCTTTGCACTTGTAGTTCAAAGTAGGTTGCCATCCCAACCATTGGTCCACAATAGGGTGGAGTGAAAATGATCGAAAAAAAAAGTTTATCGCAATTAATTAGCCTGTATGCGGAAAAGTTGCCACCTCTAGGTGTAACCATATCTCTGAAGTTTTAGCTTCCTGCGAAGTTATCTTCATCTGCCTATTTACCATTGAAATTTCTATAAAATCGTTATATTTAAGAAATGTTAATACAGCTCTTTGCATGTTTTCCTTGAGAAAAGAAGTCAAGATCTCGTTAGGCAGAGATGGCTGCATACCAAGTTCCATTACACTCCTATCCTTTGTCGTCAAATCTTTGGGTTAATTGTCTTCCACAACTTCACAATATTGCCTTTTAGTTTCAAATTTAGGCAACAAAATTTTCGATGATATCCTTGATCTTATAAATATGTACCGAGTGTCATTTCCACATACAGCTGCTGATGCATCAGTAACTATTTTCACACAACGCTCTATTGCTTGTGAATGGCACGGATATCTTAAAATATTAATACCCTCAGGAACATTCATAATCATCTGGTTCAATTTATTATTAGAAATAAATTTTATTGTCGGTGGTTAAGTAAGTCTTACTGAATTTCAGTCAAGTAAATTCATGTAGTTATTTGCTTTGAAATTTACAGTGGGAATCTTGAATTTTCGAACGTTTATATCGAGTTTAGCCATCTTTCTACACTTCAGAGTTCTTTGAAGGCCCAACTGCCTCACGTGAATTCAGTCATCAGACAGCATTTACAGTATAATATCCTCTGTATGCCCAAAATACGCGTCTCTTTGAAGTGTTTCATCTTCTATGTTCTTTAGCTCTCTAGGTAGAAATCGAGGTTTTTTTTATTATGCACGCATGCGTATACTCTAATTCCATACTGCGTTTAAAATCTCAAGTTCTCCGATGGGTCTTTTTCTGAAATATATAACCGAAATATTATATTTGCTTTCATTAGCCATCTGGCATGACTCATTTTTCCTGGAACCTTTTGTGACAAGTTGAATTTAATTTTTCCGTTTGAAATTCCAGTGCACATTTCGTAGAAATACCGCTGGTCTGTACCAAGTTCATCAAAGGTAATCTCGGGCAAAGTTACTTCTACCCTTTCAAAGTACAGGCCTACTTTCACACGATTCCAGTTTTTTCCCAATATCTCCACAATACCTTTTGGGTCTATTGTGTTTTCTATCCAAATGATGTAGCAGTAATTCATTAGTATGTAATAAGCCAGTAAACCGTTGTAAAGTCGTTGTCCAACAGAGACCTCAATTTGTCTTATTACACCATTTTTAGATCCTGTATTGACTACTGTTCCATCACACCTAATAGCTTGTACCTTAGAGTACTTTAGAAATATCAGCAGTTTTCTCTAAAAAACTTAACATGCTAATTTTTATATCATTAGAACTACCAGATTTGGGAGTGACATTGTCAACATATCGCACCCTTGCTACAAAAGTGCCACAACTCAAAAAACTACAATTCCCAGGAATTACAAAAAACTTCCCGGGCTGACTAGGCACATTTTAGTATTTTTGAATTTGTCAATATGAAGACCGATATCTCTCAAACTATGATCGTTAGTCATTGTTCTAGTCTCTACGATAGCTGGACGACAACTCAAGATGTGGCATTTCAGGGGAAGGGGTCCTATTCATCTTGATAACAACAAAACTCCATAACTGCCCTTTGGCGGCTGATTTTTCAATGCAACTTCTGGCTCTTTTGAATATTGGTACAGACGTATAAACTACGTCTAATGACGGTCATAACTCAAAAATTACAATTTTTGAGTTGTAGCACTTTTGTAGCAAGGGTGCGATATGTCGATCCGGTTTTTACAAGACTAAAGCAATCTGCTCCTATGTTATTGTTTCTTTTAGCTGATCCTTTTCCTTCCTTAATTTGAATTAATGTCTTGTCTTTTCGACAGTCAAAGTACAATTCATATTCTTCTGATTAAGAGAGTTTTTCATTTTTCCTTTTCAAGTCAAGACGGTTCTTATTTCTTTCCCATCTAATTTTACTACGATCGACTCTTTTAGAATAATCTTCTTTCGTAATTATTCCCATATCTTGCAAAGCAGCATTTATGAAAATTGAAGTTGACCTATCGGACACACTAGTTCTGACACAAGAATGCGCTGCATTTGGAAGTCTAGTTCTCATTAGCGAATTTGAAG
>JAXGGA010025286.1:0-10818 GCA_038373865.1 Uloborus plumipes | reverse complement strand
CTGAGGCTTTTCGACCGAGCATCTCCCTCCAGACTGGGGGTTTTTGTCGCTCTTCGTGATTTTTTAAAAAATACTTGGAAAAAGTTAATGTTGATAATTTTAATTTTATTAAATACTTCAAAATGTTTTCTTTCATGATGAAAGACCTATTTAAGTGAAACAACAATTAATACAGTCGAACCTCGCTAACTCGAACCTTGATAACTCGAATTTTTCGATATCTCGAAGAATTTTTCTTTCCCTTCGTGCATCCTATATTGTCAATGCTAAAATTACCTTGTTAAGTCGGTTAATTTCCAGTTTTAAGCCCTCGATAACTCGAAATATTTTATTTCCGATCGGATTCCATTTTCTCTTTCCTTGTCCTAAAATGTGTGTAACAGTGAATGTTTTGTTTCCATTTTATTTTATCGGTAACTAATTCAGATGTCACTTCCTTACCGATTTAGTATTGCTTTAAGAAAGCTGGGTTCGTTGGAGAATGAAGAGCATTCCACCGTATGTGACATAAATGATGGAATTGAAAAGACTATATAAGGAGAGATAGGGGGCGGATTTCTTAACTGATAAATCGAAATGGAATTTCAAGACTTTTTAAAAGTTGCTGAAGAAGTTGCAGTGTGTGGTCGGGGGTGGGGGGGAGAACACAAAATTCTGTCTTAAATTCCCGCTGCGATCCAATTTCTGAAGAGAATGAAGAAGAAATCTGCAAAACTTATGAAAAACCAAAAAGCAAAGAAGCCTGATCCGCTACTTATGTGTTACGAAGATTTATTAAATCTCTTTCAGGTATGACAAAGATACTTTTAGAATACTTTCTCATTTAGAAATTGTAGTTGAAAGTGAAAAGGACTTGAATTTAAAGCAAACCAGCATTGGTTGTTTTTTTTTTTTTTTTTTGAAATGAAGAAATGAAAAAGTAAGTGTTTCATTTATACTTTCAAAGATGCATGCACTATTTTTTCGCATATACTCGCAGTACCCCATCCCTTTGCCCACTAATCAAGGAGTTTCGATAACTCGAATTTTTTTACTGCTCCCTTCGAATTAGAGATATCGAGGTTTGACTGTATCAAGGGTCATTGTGCTTTTAAACGGTCAAAAAGTAGGAAAAGTAGGACATTTTCACAAAAAAGTAGGACACTTTTACAAAAAGTAGGACAAGTATTTTAATGAAAAAATATGAACATTTCAAAATAAAAAAAAAAAATTACTCAAAAAACATCATCAAAATAGAATTGATCTTCACATACTTTTGCGTTGCCAGCACCTGTCATACATGCAATATAATTGAATCGTTTATTTCGAAAAGGTAACATCTCTATTTTGATCTCCTCTGTCTCTTTAGAAAATTAAACAGCGCACGGTTATATTTTTGAATGTCATAATCAATGAAAAAATGCTTTTAGTTAAGTACATAATTACTGCAATAATTTACCAAATAACCATTGATTATGACATTCAAAAATATAACCATGCGCTGTTTAATTTTCTAAAGAGACAGAGGAGATCAAAATAGAGATGTTACCTTTTCGAAATAAACGATTCAATTAGAATCAATATCGGACTGTCGATTCTAGAAGTAGCAAGTAAGATTTCCAGCTCTTGGTACATAAAGCTTTCCATTTTATCAAAGCTATAGCCTTAGTTGTGTAAAATAATTAAAGTAGTTCTTTCCACTGACAAGTTTATTAATTTTAAAATTGGAATTCACTTTTTGAAGTACTAATATACAGATTGAACGAAATAATTTTAAAATGCTAATGAAGAATAAAAATTATAAGACATAATAACTTTCATGCAGAAAAGTAAAATATAACATGACAACATCTTGTACATAACATTAAAATTTTCAGAGTACTGCGTACATGTGTTTCCTTTTCAATGCAAAAAAGTGAACTTTTATCGACGTCTTTTCATCTATAAGCTCATTGTATTGAAAAATGCAAACCTTTATGAAGCAAAAACATGTGTATCCACAAATCTGCAAGGTGTTGTACAGTGAAACGTTATTTTGAATTTCAATAAAAAGTATGTTTAAGAAAAATCAATATTTTATCGTCAAATGATCAGTTTGCTTTCAGTTTCTTTGATTGACTTGCACACCAACAGTCCAACATAGTAGTCTTTCATTTTTGAATTTCCTTCTGCTCATCCCTTATATTCTCCAAATTACTTACTGATAAAATAAAGTCCATTTTGGAAAGGGAAGATAGAGGACGTTTTAAATAGCTTACGATTCTATTTTATTGTCCCTTTTAGGAAGTTCTTCAAAAAAATTTTATTTAAGAACTGGCCACTGACTCTTTACTCATTCAATAGCTGGAGTTAATATCAGCCACCTGCATTGAACATGTTTAAAAAATTTCAACTGATCTTCACCAAATTCACTTGTAGTTCCTGGTATTTCTGAGTTCTGACAGGTGAAAGTTTAAAAAAATGATGCAAATTAACTAATTCGACGATATCGTCTCCAAATTACGAAAGAGCTTTTCCAAATCCACGATGAACATATTAACTGCATGTACCCACATTCAACAGAGCTGGGAGATTTTGATTTTTCTTTTCCTCACTCACTAGACGAAAAGCCGTTAGATTCACACTTGGTCCATCACTGCTGAGAGTACATAATTAGATTCTTCAAGGGGAGATTACAACTATCTATTGAGTTCAATATGTTTTCAGATATATCTGGACCCTTAGCTCTTTCTAAAAGATAAGAGTATAAATGATGCACACATACAGCATTTTTTTCAGTCGACCAGTATCGTATCTTAAGATCCAGTTGCTTTTTTATTTGTTTGTTTGAGAATTCATCATAAGCGATGGTAAATGGTGATTTTGAATTTTTGATGTCATTTAATAAGATCTCATGGAAATATGGACCTGTAGCTTCAGAAATTAGGTGGGATAATTTAGATGACCCAAGAGAAAAATTAGATGCCATCTTACTGTCAGGAAACATTACTAGAAACAATTTGTTAATGTCTTTTGAAGAATTGTAAGAGAAGTTATTCTTAACAGTTTTTAAAGACCATAAAAGCTCTGCTTTTGTAGTGTTTTCTTTGAAGGAAGAACAGGATAACTGAGATTTATGATTTGAAGATGTTGACTATTTTGATACTGATCCATGTGGTTCAAAAGTCATTTGACTTCCCTCCACAATATCTTTGACCGGAAGAACATGAATCTTCGGTTTTGAATGATTTAACAGCTGGCTAAGTACACGATTGTCACAGCGGACAGTTTTGTTGCAAAACCTACAATAAGCTTCGGAATTGAACTTGGGACTCTTTTCACACTATTCTTTTAGAAGGTGCCCATTACAGTCTTTTCCAAATTTTCCAATTTTCACGTGCTTTAACTTCTTGAAATCACATCAATTTCGACTTTTGAAGGAAATTCAAGCTAAATTCTAAAGGAAAATCAAGCTAAAAAGTAGGAATTTTTTGCTAAAAAGTAGGAAAGTAGGAACGTTAGCTAAAAAGTAGGACAATTCCTACTTTAGTAGGAAAAAGTAGGACGAAAATGAACCCTGCTGTATTTAGTAAGAAATTGTCGAAAATTGCATGTTTGGAAAGTTCCGCATAGGAAAATATCATTTTTAACCATGAAAATATGCACAAATTTAAAAACTTACCCAAATCTTGAACAAATATTTAAAAAAAGATTTAATTTTCAAATACACATTATTTTGCAAAATTTGTTTTGGTGTGGTTCATTTCAAAACACGAATTTGCACAAAGAGCAATACCACATGGTTCGCAATAAGTTCGTATAAGCCTTGATCCTATAACGTCTCCTGCAGTTAATTCTGATTGGTGGTGCCATGTATATATTTTTTAAGAAAGTAAAAGGTACACAGATAATATCTAAAAAGGATTGAAACGAAAAAAAACTGTATTTTCACAGCAACAGTAGCTCAAACTTGACCCTGAGCTGAGCTCGTGCTTAGTCATCTTCAACAAAAACGGCACACCGAGCTGAGCTTGGGCTTAGACCGGAAAGTGTTAATTTCAAATACAATTTGTTTCAAAACCAAGGTTTGAAAAACCCGGGGGGGGGGGGGGGGTTAAAAAGCTCAGCTAGCCTAGGGTTTTGGTCAAATATCAGATTTTTTTCTGGTTTTGGTTTTTGGAAGAAAACCCTGGGCTTTTCAGGTTTTGCCAGAAATGTTTGTAATCACTCATTCTCTACTAAAACATTGCATTACCCAACATCTTGCTACTTAAGCTTTTCATAAAATTAGGGGAGCCCTGAAGAAAAGTCACTAAAGCTTCCGAGTTTTTATTAAAAAAAGAAAAACTCTTACTTTTTTTTCTTTTACTCGGTCAAAATGCCGCCACCCCGGCTGCTGCGCCCGTGGTTAGAGCCACTCTTGCCAACCCCTAGCTACGCCACAGTTCTGTTAATATGTTTCTAGCAACATTGGCCGTTCTTGGTAACCTGATATTCTGCAGAAGAAGCGATATTTTACAGATCCTTTCTTTGAGAGACATTTTGCATTCAAATCCTGATATAGAAGTAATCGAAAGAATTTTGGAATATTTTAAACGATTATTATGTACAACAAAGAACTATATGCAATTAGCCTTTTGGCCCCCATTGGCCAATCTTTGCCGATGGTAACTATCTGATCACGCCCATTATCGGTACGTCAGTTTCAAGGTAAAGTTGGAACTTCAGTGGGCAATTAAGAATCCCCTCCCCCTCACTTCAAAATTTTCAGTGCATTCCGCCGAAAGCCGAGTCGGTCGTCTAGGCACTTTTGTCGGGAATTCTATGCTCCACTAAGAGGGGGTATCAAATTCGTAGATAGTTACATTTAATAAATTTTCCAGTTCTTAGTTTTCCTTCTTCACTCCATTTTCCCCTTTTCACATCACTAGACAAAATATTTTTCCATTAAGATTTTCTTCTATTTCTATTCACTTTTACATACACATCAATTCATAACATTTCTTTCTATCCTTCTAAGCAAATCGTGAACTGACTTGATTATAGTTGATGTTCCTTAAAGCAAAGGAAGAAAAAGGTTTCGGGGAAAATTTCGAAGTCCATAAAATATTTAATACGGTTATACAAAATGTTTCCATAAGGTTACGAATGGATTTTTTTTCATACATAATAACTAATGATGATTAAGTGGGAAAATAGCTTAAAAAATAAACCAATTTGGGATCAATTTTTAAGTAAGTAGCTTTGATTATTTTATTTTTTCAACCCAGTGTTTAATGAATGTTGGTTATGGTGCTAGAAGAAAAATTCTACACTCTACGGATGAAAACTGAAGAGTAAGGTAAAACTTGAAACATGCTTTTAAATAAAAGGATAGGGAAGGGATTTGGGGGGGGGGGGGGGGGGGGGGGACTGGTCTGGCGAGTGTTGGGAAATTTTCAAAAGTGAACCGGGAGCGACAAAGTTTGGAGACCCCCGTTCTATTGGGAGAGCACATGTGAAAAGGAGAAAAGTGTGACGTCATCAGTGGAGGTGGGGAAAAGGGGGCAGTTCTTATCAGGCGTCTTTAAGGATTAGTTACAAAGTAACTAATCATCCAATTGAACTGAAATTGGTGCCTATCATCACAAAATGACCAGATCTTTCATTAAAAAGAAAACAAAAATGCATGCAGGTTCCTCATTCTGAGCCTAAAGAAGAAATTTGAAACCCCCCTTTTAACATGATAGGTGATTTTTTAGTAGCAAGATGAATGTCAAAATCACAACATTGATTTGCTTACAATCACAAAAATCACTTTGATATAAACTAACATTAAAATACTTTGCTAAAATTACTGACTCAGAAAACTGAAGTTTAGTTTTTATTAAAAATCAAACAAATATGTGTGAGTTTCAAATGAAGTTCAATTACAATATCAGCAACAAAACAAAGAGAAACTAGAGTAGAGTTTTCTAGAGTAGAATTTTTAACTCATTCAATGCAATAAAATAAAGGATCATAATCAGTAGTAACATATGAAAATGCTGAAGTATCAATCTGATCACACAAAAGCTACTGCATAAAAAAAATTGCAGTAGCAATTAATTTTTTCTTCTGAAAATAACAGTAAAAAAACAAGTAAGGGTTTAAAAAAATCAAGTTACATGCGATAAGATATTCAAAAGTAAGATATAAAAGCTTATAGCTTACACTATCTGGCTCTAATAGTTTATGATTTGTTAATACAATTTCGAATGTTTCCTTTAGCTTGAAAAATAACTCTGAATGCTATGCCTTTTAGCTAAAACTGCTGCATATCCAAATTAGAAAACAAAAAGGAATAACTAAAGGAATGCAAAAATGAATTTCAGTTTATGCTTTGGCATAATTTGGAACAAAAAAAAAAAGTCACTTCTCACACTAAGGGAATTCAGTAAACTTTTTTTACAATGAAAATAAAATGCTTCAAAATTTTAACCACTATACATGTATATCACACATTACAAAACAATTACAGCTTTTCTCATTTCAAAAAGGAACAAGGATAAAATATTTAAAGAGTGTTTGACTTACAAGAACACAATTCAACATCATTTACAACTTCAGATGAGAAGATCAGAAAAAGAAAACTCGTTTTCACATGACAAAGCTATCCCAAAGTGTACATCTTTCGCAACTTATATCAATTGAAGTGACCTATAGGCATTGTACCATTAATCACAAAATCAATGATGAACTAACATGAAAATTAGTATTACTTATGTAATATTCAATCAGGATTTATTCTTTTTTGTGTAACTTCAATTTTCAAGTACTTTTTAAGGAGTAATTATATAATATATGTTTAGAATAATGAAGAAACCCAAGATAATTCTCACGTCAAAAATATTCAGGGCAACTTGAAACCACATAAGGAAAATGTAATATCTTTACGATAGAAAATTTTACAGCAAATATATATCCAAAATTAACAGCATCTTTAAAAGAAAGAAAAAATACATCAATGATTTTTTAACGTTAATAAAATTTTGTGTAACCCCAATTTGTACGAGTTTAATGCTTCAACTTTAGATTTATTTCACGGTTTAGACTAATAGTGATTCTTTTTTTAAATCAGCATAGAGCTCATGACCAGTAAAGCATAATTTTGATAGGGGTAACGCAGAAATAGGTTCCTCAAACTACAAAAAGTGCTACATGCACATTAAATTAGAACAGATGCATAATCAAAAGGACTATGAATACTGCTGATAATTAAAATACTTATTTTCTATAATTTCCAACTTAATTGGCATTTAAAGATGTTATTTCTACATAATTACTGCTTCATACAAATCAATTTCTTTAGAGCAAAAGAAAAGAAAAGAAAAGACTGAAGTTACAATCAATATTGATCATTTTTTGCCAATTTCAGAATATTCACTTTGTTTTCCAGAACAAAATTTAGAATATTTAAATTTTGTTTGAGCTTTCAAAATGAAATTAATTTCCGCATAAAAATTACAACTCAATGAAATATTTTCTCCAAAGCAATTGTTTTCTATATAAAAGTGACACAGATGCAAGCATTTCACAATATCTTATGACAATGGATATTTACAAAGTGATACATTAACAGTAAAAACATCTGGCTTGATAAAAGCACAAGTTTGTTTGCTTTATTTTTTGGCATCTTTGTCTTTGGATTCATCATCTTCTGTTGAAGCTCCCGCATGCCAAGTTAGTCTTTCTTCGTAAAACTTTATCACTACTTGAGGGCACCTTTTATTGGCAATTTTGGCCGGCACAAGATCTGCTTCATCACAATTTTTCCTGCAAACAGAATAGCACAATACAGTTAACTTTTTCAACAACTAAGACTTGATATACCTTCTCAAGCAAAAATATTTTATTGATAGGTATCAAATGAAACTGGGGTCTAGTGGATTTGGATATCCTGCTCTACAGTTGCTTTCAGTTACACCGTCAACTAGGGTAACTTTGGCACTGGCGAGGAATATTGGTACAACAACCGAAAAGAAATTGTGCAAAATGCGTTAGACAGGAGACTGCCTATTATCTCTACTAATAATAAAGCTGAAAGTTTGTCTCTCTGTCTTTCCTTCTGTCTGTCTGTCTGTCTGTTACGCGCGTAGCGCCAAAACCGTTCGGTCGATTTTCATGCCACTTGGTACAAAATTAGTTTGTAGCATGTAGTTTTGCACCTCGAAGCGATTTTTCGAAAATTCCATTTCGTTCTTTTTCTATTCGAATTCTTAGCGGAAATTCGATAAAATAGGGAAGAAATATTTTATACACATTTTCAAGTCTTATGTCATTCGAAAGCTTGAAATTTTCTGCACAAAATGAAGTTTTTTCGAAGTTTCTACGATCATCAGGAGAGCTGTAACAATTGTTTTTAGAATCCCGGAATTCAAGGCTTACCTTCAGTAAAGCAAGCCAAACGATTCTAAAATGGTTAATGAAATGAATTATTTTATCAACGGAAATCAACTTTTCATGCTGTTACTATGGTTACGTGTTCATACTTATTTTTGTTTCGTTCTTTTTCCAGGGTTGCCAGAAGTAGTATTTTTGATACTACGGTAGTATTTTTTCGGCCCAAATAAGGAGCGTAGTATTTTTCTGGCCACCCTGTTTCCAATATACTAATGACTTAATTAAAAGATTTGGCGGATTTTTTTTCCATTTTTATAGATTTCGCATTTCAGCAATATTGATTTTGGCAACGTTTAGAAACAGTAGTAGGAGCGTCTATCGCCCATTTAGCGAGAAAGGGGTACCCAAAGCACAAAGATTAACCAAATATCGTATAAATTGTGACATTGCAACGTTCTTTTTAAAGTGTTTCATTTCGGAAAATGTATTGTTTTGTTTTTAAAGCTGGGAAAGGAAACTTTCTTCTTCTTTCAAATTTTGGTAAGATTTCTGTTGGTTTCTGTGAGCAACAAAATTGTTCTTATTTTCTCTTTTGGCTTATTTTTGTGCATCTCCAGTTGGGGTTTCATTTGAATGTCACAAGGGGATGCTTTACCCCTTTTTTGGAGTTAATCAGTGTTAATTTCAATGCAGATGAATTGGCGCGACCACTTGGCGATATATCGCCAAGCCTTTGGTCGCGAAGTATTTGTCGCCAATTTGGCGACATATCGCCAAGTTGGCGATTTTTTTTTTTTATTTGGACTCAATTTGGCGCTATTAGCGATATTTTGCCAATTTGGCGACAAATTTGCGATTTTTTTAAAAACTTTTTTTTTGGGGGGGGGGGGTTCAATTTGGCGCTATTGGTGATATTTTGCGAAAAATTCACTGAATGATGTTAAAATCGGCGATATTTTGGAGATTAATCATTGTAAAACATTTTTTTGCATTGTTTCGTGGCAAACTAGGGATATAAATGTTTGAATTGTTATCTTACTCCCTCCAAGCACTATTTTAGCACTTAAGGCATCTACTAAGAAATGTACACGTAAAAGGAAGTAGTGTAGGGCCCATACCAAATTTTTATATCATACTTTGAAGGAATTGTAGTTGAATTATAACTAAAATAGAGTATTTTTTCTGCTATATTAATTATTTTACAAATGAACTTTTAATTTTATACCACGGGCAAAGCCCTGCGGGTACCGCTAGTTTATTTATATAAAGGAACTAGGAAAAGCAGCACTAGTTTGACTGAATCATTACTGGTACATTGGTCCAACAAACAGCTGAATTTTCATTTGTTCAACCTATGTTACCCAAAAAAGGAAAAAGTTACCACAATTCAAGGTATTTTTATGCAATGCTGCTTCAAAATAATAAATCAAACTTGTTTTACACATTAGTTCTTTAAAAACATATTAAATTCATTCAAAGATAATTTTTAAAACCTTCATATTTTAATGTATATGTACTGGAGTAATGCTGCATATAAAATGTAACACGAAAATATTGCGTTTTATTTGAACAGATTTGTTTTGAAGGAAACAATTCAAAAATTATTTCTGTACACTATAATTATAGTTTAAACTTAAAAATCATCGTTTGCTTAAATTTTGGAGTTTTTCTGGTTCAGGGATAGTTCAAATATGTTTTTACGTGTGCAATACTTGCATAAAATAGTTACTAATTTTACACCCACGTTTAATTGAGTTTACAAAACTAAATAAGTAGTTAAACTGTTTTGTTTTTCATTATATTATTATAACTTATTATTTAATAGCTTTATAATTCATTTATTAAAATAATGAGCCATAATTGTTATTAGATTTACATGGGGCAGAAAAAAATATCGTTATTAAAAAAGTAATAAAGTAACCCCTTGTTATATTGCGTTTTTCGGGGGGACAAAGAAAAAGCGTGATATAACTGAGGTCATTAAAAATAGTTATCCATCCCACATACAAGTAAATTATATGTGAGCATACAGAAAAATTTATATATTTGCACATTAGATCAAACAAATCAGGTAAAATCAATGAAGAAATCAAATTTGTCACAGTTATTGGCATACTATACAAAAAAAGCAGTGAGACAACTCACGGCTTTCTTGTTGCATGGTGAGCTTTTTGCACTAATTAAGAGGGTCCATTGTAGCCTTGAAATAGTTATACATTGTATTTTCTTGCTAATTTATGCTTCATTTACATTGACTTTTCTATTACTTATCACATGTATTAAGAAAATTTTCAACACCAGAAAGATACAAACACCAAATAGAAAATAAAGATGAACTCTCTTAGCTATCGCGAGCATTTCGAACTCTCTTATTTCCAATAGACTTTCTAATCATTCATTCTTCCCTTCTTTGATGCAAATCCCGATTTGTGCAACCAAGCACAAGTCTTTTCCATACAAAAAGAACTTTTCGCAATTTATATAGTATTTACAATTAGA
>JAXGGA010025285.1:0-10819 GCA_038373865.1 Uloborus plumipes | reverse complement strand
CAACTATCAACATTGTATTTGAATCTATGAAGCAGTTTGCATTTTTTTGCACTATATATTGGCTAAAAAGTTTTATTTTATGTATTTTTAAAGGAAGTATTTTATGCCATTTTTAAATGATATAGAAAATTATAGATGTACCACCCATTCAAGTCACCCAGCAAGCGCTTTTCTTCGCTACAATGACTCATCATTGAACTATGTAAAAATTGCCTGTAAGGAATTTCAGTAGTGATTCATGTACAGTCAAACCTGTTTATGTCGATCCTGCTTATCTCGAAAACCTCTCTATGTCGAAATTTTTCAATTTCCCTCCTTTTACAGCATAAATTTAATGTTTTTTCTCATGTTTATCTCGAATTATTTTTCCCGAAAACCTCTTTATCTCGAATTTTGACGACTCTCATTTTTGAATTTCATCTCCAGCCACCTTTATCAATGGTATAACTCGGAGACAAAAATCATCTTTTGCACAATCATTCAATGACTATGTTCGTACTTAAACGTATGCATTAACTTGCTAAGGATATAGTCATCACAATTAGTAAAACGTGGACACAGCACGTCTTACAGTAAAATATTCAACAATATCAATGCAAAACAATTAACTAAGTATTTGATTTTGTTTCAATTGCTTATTTTTGTGAATTTTATCACAACCTCTGTATCTCGAAACCTCTGTATCTCGAATTTTTCTTCTGTCCCGTGAAATTCGAGATAGACAGGTTTGACTGTATGGTCGACTCTTGTTATCACAAAAAAAAAGGACTAAAAAATATTCGACATAACCAAAGTTCGGGATACAAAGCACTTAATATTATTTTTTAAAAAAGACACTCGTAGTGGTTACTAGAGAAACACACAAGAACAAATGAACAAGAAAGAACAAAAACTTCGGATTTCTGCTCCAGAAGTACAGAAATAGAACTCTAATTATAAAACAAAAAATTCATTAACTAACATTGTCAAAAATTGCGCTTTCTCCGACAGTTGATCTTGCAATAGTTCAGCTCTCAGCCTAACTTCTTCTCCAAGTGAGGAATTGAACTGGTTTAGCCTTCTTCCAGGGGTAGATAGCAAGGACGGCTCCTCACTATGAGCTGAGTGGGCCGAGCCCACCCAGAAAAATTCGAACGAAAAACAAATACATAATTAAAACATATCGTTTTGTATTTCTGTTCCAAAAACTGAAAAAAAAAACATAGTGCACAAAACATATTTTAAACCTACAGCCCCCCCCCCCCCCCCGCACATCGCTAACACAGTACAAGAAAAATTTCAAATTCCATCAATTTTAGCGCTTCGCACGGCTTTTAGAATTGTTATACTTTTGCAAATAAATCCAGCTCGACTTAAAAGTAACTTAGGAAGTTTTATTAACATACTTAGTTAATATTAACGTATTTACAAAAGCCGGCATCTATCTGACATCAAAGTGCGGATCCATCATCGGCATCCCAGCCGCTCCACGTTTTATACATAAGTCGCCGCGAAGCAAAGTCGAGCGGCGCATGCAAGTGTCTCGTCCAATCAGCGAGAAGTGCACGTTTACGCATCACGCACACGCGCCAGAGCGAATCTTCCGCTCTCCCGGGAAGAGCGATGCGCGCGATGCCTCCTCGCCGATCGGAGAAAACAACGCGCTCCGTGACTGCGGGAGAACGCGTCGGTATACTTACCCGATCATTGCGTAACAAGAATGAGCTTCAGGGCCAGCTGGCAGTAGACCCGCGGCCATCTCCGCTTTTAGCCAATCGCAAGGGCTGGATTAAGAAGAGCGGTTAGTGATGACACCCCATTGTAACATTCGACCTGTGAGCCCATCTTCCCTGGCCCAAGATTTCCCTTTGTCCCTAACCAAAGCGATGGAGAGGGAAGTGTCTCCTCACTGCATACAGGAGCAGAATGTCAGGTCCTTGTGTTTATTTCATTACCGCCCCCCTCACCTATTTGTAATACAATGCATATTTTATTGGTTAGTTTGCGTTTGGGAACAGAGATTCTTATTCTCAAAATTTTTGTGTGAAGACTTCATTTTTGACTTGCAAACCGTTTGCCATTTTCTTGGTATTAGTTTGAATTTAGTCTCATGGTGTTGTAAGTATTGTATGAACTGTAGAAACTTTGTCATCCTTCCGAGTGTGACATTATAAATGCTTGGAGAATAAATAAGTATTCTTAAGCTCTAAATGCTACATTTATTTAGCCGAATCAATGATTACATTTATATCCAGGACCAAAGTCGTCCAAAGAGAGGCCAACACCCTCCCCCTAAAATATCGATGGAGTAGTCCTCCCCTCCTCCTTTTTTGATGATCATCCCTGCAACTAATATTATCAAATTCAAAGAGATTTTAATGTCCGAAAAAACACTTAGATGTTGAATAAAAACTTTTGCTACTCCGCAACTTTTCTTAAATCTTATGACACGTAACGTTAACCTTCTACTACAAATTCACTTAAAGCAGTAACCAGAAAAAACAAAACCTTGAAATTGAACGTTCATAAAAATATTGAGTAGATCAACGTCTACTCTATATAAAAGCTATATTCAGCTTGAAGATGTATAAATGAATAATAACACTTATTCTTTAAATTATTATTATTTTTCAAATTGCTTCATAATTCATCTAGGAAACACGTGGATATAAAATTTCGCAACATTTTGAAACTATATTTTGCAATATATTTTTCTGAAGTTTTATAATATATGAAATATTAAATACTGTTTAAAAGCAATGTAGTTAAATTAAAAATTTCTATCAAAGTTTAACAACGGTACCTAATGGTTCTGAAAAACTAGACGTTCTACAAGATTTTTTATTTCTAACATATAACATGTTACCATGATTGTCAGTCAAATCACGTATCCGAAAAGAAATTAATTACCACTTAATCAAATATTTCTGACAAACATAATCAAATTAGTCGGTTATCCGTGTTTTAATTTTAATGTTATTCGAATCAGTAAGTCAAAGTGCAGATTATATTGTAAGAAAAATGAATGTGTTTTAATATTGTTATGTACTCTTTGTGTATTTCCTGAAAATTATTCGATTCAGCTCATCACTAGTTTGAGTATACAATCATACATTGGTAAGTGAGTGGAACCATAACTGTTCAAGCCAGTGTATTCCAATTTATTTAAAAGCATACATATACATTAAAATTGAAAGTTAATGTTAATATCATGGCTATAAAAGTGACATTTTAAAGTTTTAACACCGTTAGGATTTGTTTTTTCATGAACTGAAATTGCAACATTTGTATCCAAATTTTAAAAAAAATGTAAGCATGCCTACATCGAGTCATTTACCTTATAAGTTCCTTAATTTGATGATAGAGGCTTTCAAAAAGTCATGGTGCAGATTGTCGAAATTTTTAGGGGGTGAGAGAGTGTGTTTTTAGGCAGAAATGTTCGTTTTCTTTTTGAGTGCAGTCCCGTAATGTTTGAGGAGGGGCACCGACTAGTGGCGAACACTTTTGATGTGTATTGCCAATGCCTCTTCAAACAGTATTTTTATCTCCTTCCCCTTTTGTACTACGTTCTGATAGAACCACTGCAAAGAACTTATCTTTAAATAACTGCTAAGACAAGGTTAAATAACATGCATTTCTGCCTTTCTCCTGTATAGAGTTGAACTGGGGTATCTGAATTAAATTACACCCTCAATAAAGGTAGAATTGCTCCCTCACCAAAGGAACAAATGGTAACAATGGCAGTAAGAATTCTCACAGGCATTTGAAGGTCCTTGAGTATTCTTACTTAATTCTTTAGAAGTTGGTTGGATGGTTTAGCTTCTAAAAGTTGACTAAGTTAAAACTAGGGCAGTAAAATGTTTGAAGAAGGCTGCCTGAAACTTTGAAATAAGCTGAATGACTTCAAGTTAGTGGATAAAACTTTATTATGCCACATTTACAGCTATTTGAGACCATCCAAAAACGTCAACATAAATGGAAATTTGAGTGAAGCGAAGTCGGGATATCGAGAATTGACTGCATATCTAAATTTAACAATTAAAAAGAGAGAGAAAAGTTGAACTTTACTCAAAAGTTGTTGATGTTTTATAAATTGCATTGATTTTTTTTTCAGCATGAAAGCAAGTGCTAACTTTACGGGAAAAACAAACTGATGAATAATTAACCAAATTTGAAAATCTCGAGCAATCTGTCTGAAAATTAAGATCTAAGTAGACTATTTTTTTCTGTCAGATTTACATAAAAATATTAGCTCCTTTATGTATCAGTACAGATTGCCTTGATTATTATTATATATGTGTCTGAATTTTGTATAATTATATATTTATAAATTCAATGTTGAATAGAATTTGCTGGGAAAATTTTGCAACGTAACCCTTAACAACATTGGACTTTTAAGTGCATTCAACCAGTGCAGACAAAATCAGTTTAATGCCTATGTATGTGATGTATTTCAAAATTATGTTTGGAGCTGAAACGGAAAATTTTAGGAGCTGTGTGAAAGTAAAACGTGTTAAAGCTGAAAATGAAATGTTTGCAGCTAAATTTTTCTCCTTTTTTAGGGTTAACGTCCGCCAACAAAAAAGGGCAAGACTTGAATTTTGTACAAAGTTGGGTATGAACTCCCCATTTTGAGACAGGAGGAAACTTGCAAATTATAAAAAGATATTATCAGCCAAGATACAAAGTTCAATTAATCAAGGACCTTTTTTTACTTTCTTTTTGGAAAGGTGTTTTTAAACTGTGGTTATTATATTGATACTAAATATAGTGAACTGGAAATCATTTTTTTTCAGTTTTATAGAGCATAAGTGAAAATTATCATTTGTTTCTCTTACAATTAAACGTTTTCTTCCTACAATTGCAGATCTGTACATGGCATACCTGTTCTGAAAATGTTCCTCCCGAATAGTATAAATATGGGTATCTTAACAGAAGACATCTAAATGTATACAAATAATGAGGGTTTTCAGATAACAGTGTAATCTGTAAGAAAACGTTTTGACTTATAAGTAATTTCTGTGGATTAAAGCGCACTCCATAGCTACCAACTATGCAACGCGTTCAGAAGTTTTTTTCATTTTAACTTTGTTTTCAATCTTTCTGAACAATAGGTAAAATCATCCACATCCCCCCTGCCAATTTAGAACTACTGTATTATGAAATTCGAGTGATTTCTGAACCAAATATGGTTCATTTTAGTTATTGCACATTGATGTCATCTGTTTAGTTCCATTATTGCTAAATATTGTCACATAAAATCTTCTGAATTGTTGTTATTCTTTCCTTTTTTTAATATTTTTCAGCTGAGTTTTTGGAAGGAAAAGTTGGCAGGCATGCCTTTCAAACAAGTGCAATCTAAGTGTTAATCACCAAAGCACTGCAGGTGTGAATAAAAGCTTGATGTTGAAAACATTCAAAAGCTTGAAACAGAAAAGAGCTTTATTTCAATTTGAGACAGGATATTCTATTGCAAATCAGCTTGTAGGGTAAACAGGGAGAATGTTTTTGAACTCACTGTTAATGTGCAAATCAAAAAATGTTGCATGAGTCCTATTGTTCACAGACCTTCAATTTTGGAAAAAAAACTTGTTCATCTCACCTGAAGCATTAGTCATTGATGATGGAGTCAAAATGGAAGTCATGTGGAGACATTTCATATTCCAAGTGTGCTACCTTTTAAAATCAAATGTGATAATTTTATTTTATTGTGTTGTCGATAATTGGAATAAAATAAATAAACCTTCATTCTTCGCTGTGCCACATTTGCAGTTATATTTTTTCACAGACACTTTTGCATGCAAACCCTCAAAACCCCTATGCCCTTGAATGTCTATCTTTAGAATTTCAAATTCATTTCTATGTTATACTTTAAGAATGCATGTATCGTGTCTAGATCCCTGCTTATAGGAATTGAATGTTTTTATTAGTAGATTATTTATCTTTTCCTTTTTGATCATATGCATACAATTTTCGTTCCAAGGGATAGCTAAACTGTAATTATTGTAAATGTGTTGTCAAAAATTATTTAGACAGCTATGTGTGCAGATATTATGTTTACTAAAAACATTTTCCAAGTTTATAATGTTTACTATTATTTGTTGCATTAAAAAAAAAAATGTTCTGAACAATCATACTACTACTGTATTAATTGGAAAATGTTATTAGTGCTACATTTTGTTCTGAATCAAATTCAATTCCGAGCAGAATTGTATTGAAGCAATTTAATTCCGATTTCCATCAATTTCATATCAAGCAGTTTTACTACAAATAATCAGTATATTGTCCTTTAAATCATTATTAACTGCAATAACAGTTTCACTTGTTTTTGTTGGAGCATTAAAATGTTTGAAAATATTTAAATTCACTTATTGTAAAGCATGTGATGTACATAACTATAATGTGTGTTTTCTCTGCACATATGAGATTTAGTCTATGACTTTAAAAACATATATTTGGTTAAATTTTTATGCCGAGAGAGATATACTTTAAAGGAAATTTAGTTCAGAGATAGATTTCTATGACTTTGAAATAAAATTTTGTTGTTAATGAGTGAGCAATGTCAAGAATATCAGTAATGTAAAATGCATTGAGATCTATATTTTACAGTTTTTCAATTACACAAAACCTGTATTTTACAGTAAGAAATGATGCATTATTTCGAGTTATAATACTATTCTCTATACTTCAAGCTGATGTATGTACTTTTTTGTACTACAAGGTACCCCCCCCCCCTTTTTTTTTTCAAGCATTTTTATTTATTTATTTATTTATTTATTCAGCTATTTTATTAAATTGCTACTTTTCCTTCAAACACCTCAAAAATTTAGTCAAACATATTTTTAACCTTTGTATTTTAAATAAAACATTGTAGAAAATAGAAAAAATTAATTGGATTTTTTTAAAGGGCACATTTCAATGTTTTTCACTTACATTTTTAGATACATAATGTAAAACATTAAATTTTAAAAATCAAACTAAAATGCAACTCTTCATTCATTGTCATTTTCTATTTCATCCTTAGATACATAGTTTTTTCAAGGAATTGGGCACACTATTTTGGTCTTTCCTACCTTGTTTGCTTATCGATGCATCCCTAGTTATTAGGCATAAACATTGGATGCATAAATTATTTTTTATCAATGAAACCTATTTGGAGAAATTTTTTTATACTATGAATTTTGTAATTTTATATTCAATACCTTTATCGAAATTTACGAAACAAGTCATTTTTTATTATTGATGAAGTGATTAATATTTAACTTTTTAAAACTCTGTAAAAAAATCTGTTACTACTGCCAAAAATAAGTTTTAAAAAATCATGAGCCTTTTTTTATCTTTTTTCTTACAAGTACCAACTGTAAAACTATGACAACACAGCCCTTGATGTATTTAATAAATGTTTAAAAATATAATATACGTAATTTTAGGGCTAAACAATAGAATGACCAGACAGCATTTTGTTTTAATATTTATTCTAAACTGGTGTATCTGAAAAAATATATATATATTATTTGTTCCTACGTATGTTGAATTATTTTCCTGATAACTTTGCAATCTATGTGAAATCCAAGCTTATTATTTTTGGAATATATTGTTTGCAATTTTTATTATATATTTTTGTAATTTTTATTAAAAATAAAAATTATAGAAAACTTCAAATATTTATTTTTGTTATGTATTTCAATTAGCTATGTGAAAAACAGTTGCTCAATTTCATAATTTGACTACAAACTAATTTGTGTTCTTTTCAATTATTGACCAAAGAGCTGTTGTTCATTTCTCCATCTAGTATTGTTATGATGTATTAAATAATAACAGCAATGACACAATTAATAATTTTCTGAAATTCAGAATATAAATTTTTGTGTAATGCTAAATGAGAAAATTACTACTTGTGAATTTGTAATTAAACTTTTACCTGTTCAAAAGAAATTATTTTCCTAATAACGATATGTGTTAGACAAGGGTCAAACTATAAAAATTTTAAGAACTGATCAAAAGGTTGTTGTGAGTCTTAATAATCCTTATCAAGTACACTAAATTGGTTCTTGGTGTCATCTATTGATTTTAACATTTTGCTTAGCAAATCAAACTGAGTATTAGTTAACTATCTCGCACCTAACACTTGGACAACTGCCTGATGTTTGAAAAACGATTATTGCTTAGATATTTGATAAAATGGGAAGCTCTCCCCAATTGGTCGGCAAAGGGTGAAGACTTATTTATTAAACTTAATTACACACAGAAAACTTTAAATTGTAAAATGTTGCTTTGGTATTTATTCAATTTTGTACTAAAATAATTTGTATCTTGTCAAATCAAATCACTGCTCATTGAAATACGTTTAAAACAATTGCAGTTTTATTTTTAGAGTGATTTTTAATATGGATGTTTTCTAATTGTTATTAATAGCTAGAAATATCTCCTATCTATACTAAATTTAAGAATTTAATTTTATGTGAATAGTGTGTTCTGAGAAATATAAAATATTTTTGTTCCCTCATTATCATTCCATGTAGTAAAATAAATAAAATTTATTTTATTGACCGTTTGTATTTATTTATAAAAATATTTTCTTACATGCGAGAGAGTGGGGCGGAAAGAAAACTGAAATAGATTCATGTTGGTTGTTTGTTCTGCTTCTTACAAGTTATATATTTTGAGCAAAATACATGAACATAATAATATGTCTGTACATGATGAAACTACCATGTTGGAATTGGCAATAATGTCAATACTATAAGCTGAGAAGAAGTTGAATCCTTTCACTTAGATACAAACTGTATATTATGAATGCATTGTCAAGTTGAACACTGTTTGCCACATATTGCATAATCAATGGAATACACATGTTTTCCCTAAAGGGATTTCCTACAATTCTTAAATGCTTGTATGGAATTCTTATGCAAGGTGTAACGATGTTAGATTGATAATTTATTACATCTGAAATTATTCAGATATATTTTATTTGAAAATTTATTTTGAATTGCATTATTGCAAAATTCAGAACCATAAAATTTTAAGATGACATTTGATGATTTCATTTCATATTTTAGTGATGGAAAGTAATTATTAACTTTAAAAAAAAAATCTATCTGGAAGGTAATTTAATTACAGTCGACGCTCGATATAACGACCGTCTTCGTCCTACAGAAAACGGTCTTTATAACGAGTGGTCGCTATAAGAGATAGTACATAGAGTATATTGGGATACAGTTGGGATTTTTCTCACCGGTCGTTATATTAGGATGGTCTTTTTAACGTGTGGTCGTTATAACGAGCGTCGACTGTATTTCATCTTTGTAATTTTTCTTCAGGTACAGCTTTAGCTAGAGCCGCTATATATACAGGCCGACGCATCAAGCTTAAGTTTTACCACTTTGGATCCAACATACAAAGTTTTCATATAGTAGTAGTAATTTGTTGATTAAAAGTTTTTAAAATAAAGGAATGCCTAAATAGTTTACTCT
Source organism: Uloborus plumipes (assembly GCA_038373865.1). NCBI lineage: Eukaryota > Metazoa > Arthropoda > Arachnida > Araneae > Uloboridae > Uloborus > Uloborus plumipes. Next base: position 1,367 of record JAXGGA010025285.1, on the reverse strand, counting down.
TCAGTCAGAAACATGTGGGATTGCTATTGCTCAGTTCAAATCAGTCATTTCTGAAAGTGTTGATTGGTTGTACTTCTGTCCTACAAAAGTTTTGAAATACAATTTTAAAGCATTATCACTTCATTTCCAAGGATGTAATAATTATTCACACTTACTAGTACAGTTAAGGACCCTAGAGGTAAAGATGAGACTCTTTGGTAGAAACCTATGTTACCGGATCCAGTTGCTAGATACATGGTAAAAAGTCAATATTTTGGAGAGGACTTTCAAGACAATTTAGACAGAAAGCGTGTTGAGGATGTAGTGAAGGCAACAAGTCGGCAACAGATGCTCTGCTGCTGTTGTGCAGATTGGTCTCTGCTATTTCTGTCATTGGAGAAGTTGAATGGGAAATAATTAAGCCTCGCTATTATATTGAAATTTGGGTGGTAATTAGTACCTGCTTGGTGTCTTCCTAGAACTAATCTTGCACTCCTCCATTTATCGAGCCAAAAACCTGTTTAATCTGGATCTCCTGATCATGATCATCCATACAAAGTTTGTTGCTTTGAGGCAAGTTTATGTGCATATAAATAATTTGAAACTATAATAGAGAGAGAACATATGCGAAACTTTTCGTACACTGAACTTTCTCTATTTTGATAAAATGTACAGCTCTGCATAGATTGTGATACATTATGGTAAATTAACCAACACCACTGCGGCTGGTTTATAATGATGAAGTGTTGAATGGACCCCATTTTATTCAAACAGCGCATGTGTTTGAACCGTAAAACAGTAGGCCAATTCATTGTGAAGAAATTACGTGAATTTTTTTCTTTTAAACAATTCTATGTGATTATACTACAAAATATGATAGTTTGTCGCAGTGAAAAAATATTCAGTTGGTTTTAGTATATGCTTTGCTTATTACTCGTATTACCTGGATTATCTAGATTTTCAATCATCCTGATTGGCTTTGTTTCTATAGTCCAGATCAATTATGATGTACTGTATGTAGCAGAAGAAAATAATTAAAATTATTATGAAGTTGGAAACAGTTTGTGACAATTTTTAACTGCTATCCTATGCGTTTGTTTTTCCCTAGTCATCGCCCCCCCCCCTCATGCACTCAAAAGTTGGAAGCTCTTTTTTGTATGTATGTCATTCAACCGCATGTTTCTTAAAGATATGTGTATTATCAAATGAATTTGAGCACATATCATTTTAGTAGGAAAGTAGTATGCATATATTGTGCATATACTATATGCACAATTTTCAAAATTAGTGAAAAGACTACAAATGATGGACAAACCTTGATCATAACCAAATGTACACAAAAATTCTTCAACATATTTTCATTTTCTAGTTCTTTACTGTTTGAGCAT
>JAXGGA010025284.1:0-10819 GCA_038373865.1 Uloborus plumipes | reverse complement strand
TTTTTTGGCCGACTGATGCGAAATTTCGAACTGCTGCAAGATTTTAAATTGAAAACGCAGCGCCCTCTACTTTCCGGCTCGGGATTGACAGATGACTGGATGCCAAAGCTTGTTAACTTTTACTTCTTCTTCCTTCTTGTTAAAATTATTTGGGTGTTTGAAAATTTCAATGGCCTCTCTATGCAATCTGGGGAAAAAATTTGAAGTCCGTGAAATTATTTTGGCCTCATTGAATTCAAATTCAATGAGGCCAATGAGTTAACAAGCTTTGGCATCCAGTCATCTGTCAATCCCGAGCCGGAAAGTAGAGGGCGCTGCGTTTTCAATTTAAAATCTTGCAGCAGTTCGAAATTTCGCATCAGTCGCCAAATAAATCAACGACACCCACTGAAGATGATCGCCGCAGTTGCGATTGAAACGTATGGACTAAAGTCATCCAGACCACGGCACAACAGCCCGGAATCCGTAACTAGTATTTACTCCGGCCGTGAAAGCCTTCATTCTTACAGTGCACAAAAATGTTTTACAATGGTTAATTTTCTAAATACACTGGTAGACAGTAGTTCACTAACAACAACCAAATTATTATTTTTATTACATATTCATATAGTTATTTAAAGACCTGCAAGTAAAAAAGTCCCACCACGTCTCAATTTTTCGTAATAAAAAAAATAATTTTTACTATTTTTTATGATTTTCGCACCAAATGCCTATTTTTGGAGGGAAAAGGAGCAAAATATTAACTCCTGAATTTTTTTGGATGTGAAGAGAGACTCAAAGTCTGAAATCATGACCACCGATAACAAAAACGGGGGACGAGGGGAGTGTATCCCCTCAAAATATGCAAAAAATCATGAAAAAGTATCTTTTTATTCTGGTTTCTTTAATATGACGTTTTAAAATTTTTTTCTGGTGTAAAATCAGAGTATAAGACCCCCTCCTATTATTCCTATGCCCAAAAAAATTTTCGCGCTGTAAAAAAAAAAAAAAAAAAAAAAAAAAAAAAAAAAAAAAACGATCTTATGACTGACGCACGCTAAATACGCACGCTTTGTATCAGGGGTGGGGGGGGCTTTCGACAAGAAGTGAAGAGTGATGGAGAGGAAGGGGCCATATTTGGATTTTGGAGATAATTTTACATAAGAACCAGCCAGTATACGCCGTCTTTCTGAAGACCTGCGATGTGTCTCGTATTTAGCGTGCGACAGTCATAAAATCAGTTTTTTATTTTTTTTATTTTATTATTTTTTTTACAGCGCGAAAATTTTTTCGGACGTAGGAATCATAAGAGGTTGTCCTATTCTCTGATTTTACATCGAAATTTTTTTTAAACGTCATTTTAAAAAAACAAGAATGAACAGATCATTTTTGGTGATTTTTTGCTCATTTTGAGGGGGTACACCCCCCTAAGAACCCCTTCTTTGCTATTAGTGGTCATGATTTTAAACTTTGAGTCTCTCTTGAAACTTCAAAAAAAGTTAGGAGTTAATATTATGATCCTTTCCTCTTGAAAAAAGGTGTGTTTGATATGTTTTTTCAGTTATGTTCAGTACTTTTTAGAAATTCATAACAAAAAAACTGTACGTGCTACAGCTTTTTAACTATTATTTTTGAATTCTGCCCTGCAAAATTAGTCAAAAACAATTAATTTCATCTTTGTTAGGGAAAAAAAGTGAAAATTTGTCGACTAGTGATATTGCTGATTTTGATATCATTCAGTGAATTTTTCGCAAAATATCGCCAATAGCGCCAAGTTGAACCTAAATTCAAAAAATAATTTTTTCGCCAAATTTGTCGTCAACTTGGCGATATGTCGCCAAGTTGGCGTCAAACACTTGGCGGCCAAAAGCTTGGCGACATATTGTCAAGTGGTCGCGCCAATTCATATCACTTGAGTCTGCATTGAAATTAACACTGATTTACCCCAAAAAATGGGTAAAACACCCCCTTGGGAACTTTCAAATGCAACCACAAGGGGAGGTGCACAACTAGACCATCTTCAGAGCCTACATACCAAACTAGAAGCTTCTACGGCATATAGTTTTTGAGTTATGCGACACATACACATACGTATACAGACGTCACAAGAAAACTCGTCGTAATTAACTCGGGGGTGGTTGAAAAGGATTTTTCGGCTGCTTATATCGCACCCTTGCTACAAAAGTGCCACAACTCAAAAATTGCAATTTTTGAGTTATGACCGTCATTAGACGTAATTTACACGTCTCTACCAATCTTCAAAAGAGCCAGAAGTTGCATTGAAAAATCAGCCGCCAAGGGGCAATTACGGCGTTTTGTTGTTATCGAAATGCATAGGACCCCTTCCACTGAAATGCCACATCTTGAGTTGTCGTCCAGCCGTCAACGAGTAACGTGCGTAACTAACGACCATAGTTTGAGATGTATCGATCTTCACATTGACAAATTCAAAAATACTAAAATGTGCCTAGCCAACCCGGAACAGTTTTTTGCAATTCCTGGAAAACGTAGTTTTTTGAGTTGTGGCACTTTTGTAGCAAGGGTGCGATATGTTGGTAGGTACATATGCAGGTGCTGACAGGTCGAAAAAACTACGGAACATTCATTCGGGGGTGAGCAAAATCAAAATTTAGACTCAAATTTGAGTGGAGTTTAAATCCAACGTTAAAGATGCACAAATATACAGGTATACTGCAGACACGTGTTTCGGGGCTACAAGGAGCCCCGAAGGGTGGAGCGAAAAAAGCAAAGTTTTTATTTTCGAATCGTAATAGTACGGAAAAGTTGCGATTGGTGAAGACTTACAAAACTAAAAAAAAAGAAATCCGATAATATCTTCCGATCCCGCAAAGAGCCTGAAATTTTGAAAAAATGAAAAATTTCATATGTTTTTAGCGATTTTTTAAAATTTTTGCTTCAATGTCTGAAATTTTAAAAAAATATATTGAGATCGAATAATACCTTCTGATCAGAAAAACCAAAAAATTGGAAATTTTCAGCTTTTTTTTTGGTGGTGGTGGGGGGGGGGGATTAAAAACATTTTTTTTAAATGTTCGCTTTTTTTTTTCTTCTTTTTTACCCGATATCATAGCGTAAAGAATTTTAAAAAGTACTATATTACTCTTAAACATTAATTTTTTTCTTGATTTTTAGGTATCTTCTAAACATGCAAAACTACCAGTCTTTACAGCAATGAAACACTTTCAAATAATAGAAAATTATAAAATATTTTTCAAAATTTCTACAATCCAGTACAAAACCCACTAATAAGATACCCTCTCGCAAAAAAAAAAAAAAAAAAAAACGCTAATTTTAATCACTAAACGATGAACATTTTTAATGCCTAACTAATTACACACAGTTTCTTAACCGCCTTTTGAAGTCTGTGCCTTCTATAAACTGTTAACTAACCTAACTGACTATCCACAGAATCCTTTAATATTAATTTAATTAAAAACTAATTTTTGTTCAGTCTTTAAAATTAAACCTAGTTAGGTTAGGTAGTGTATAGAATGAGACTGCAAAAGGCAATTAAAAATTAGGAAAATAACATATAATGAGGTAGATATTAAAATAGTTTATCGTTTAGAGATAAAAAATATTGTTCATCTTGAGTCGTTCCACGTCAAATCGCCTAAGGCTATGTGCCGTCATGTCTCGGATTTTGTTCAATATTTTTTTACGGATAGATACCTATGAGATAAACTCAAATTATTTTTTTTAGATTTTTTGAATAAAAATTTAGGGCTGTAGAATTTTTTGAAATTTTGATTTTTTCAGAATTTTTGCTTTTTTATTTTTGGTATGCATTTTGAAAAAGCTCTATAACTTCCTCATCTTTCATTCAATTAAGCCAGTTTACGTATCCTTTTAAAGCTAATTATTTTCTCCTTCAATATTAGTGACAAAAATGAGATTCTGAAAAATAGAATTTTGCCAATGGTCGTCTGAAGTCAGATTTTGTGTTTTTTCAATTGGTATGTTCAGTAGGTCATATCTCCGGAGTACCAACTAAGAACTGCTCAATTTTTTTTTTCAGTGATGACCACATCATATACTTTTTATGTATAAAAAATTGGAAGGGTGTTTTTTGTTGTTCAGGAATAAAAAATTCAAGTGTGTTTTTTCAGTTGGTATGATCAATAGGTCATATCTCCGGACTACCAACTAAGAAATGCACGACACTTTTTTTCTGTTACGACAACATCATACCCTTTTTATGTATAAAAAATTAGGAGGGTGCTTTTAGTAGTTTTGGAATAAAAAAATCAAACGTGTTTTTTCAGTTGGTATGATCAATAGGTCATATCTCCGGATTACCAGTTAACAACTGCGCCATTTTTTTTTTCTAAAATGAAAACATCATAATGTTTTTATGATCAAGATATTAGAAGGCTGTTTTTCGTTGTTCTGAAATTAAAAAAAAAAAAATATTGAATTTTTGAAACAAATTTCTTTAAAAATCAAGTTTTCGATAAGTTTAAAAACTTCGTAAAATTAAAAAAAAAAAAAAAAACTATGCTATCACAAGGAAGACCACGACATGGCAGCTGAATGGCATTTCTTTGCCACGAGTCATGGCAAGAATGCATGCGATGGAGTAAGGGGCACAATAAAACGGCTTGCAATAAGGGCAAGTCTTCAAAGAACTGTCGAAGGACAGATTTTAAATGCACATGATCTATTTCAATTTGCCTCTCAAAACATAAAGGGGATACAGATGTTTTTCGTTACAGCAGTGGAAGTGGTTGCAAATGAAGATTTTTTAAAGCAAAGATATGAAAGAGCCTTAATAATAGTAGGCAGCAGAGTGAATTACTTCTTCAAGCCATTAGAGTAGACACGAAGGGTATATTAGTGAAGAAGGTATCTGTGTTTGAAAAACCTTTTGTTGCCACTGTCGGAACATCGTAGAAATAAAGATTGTTATTCATGAAATTTTTCATGCTTTCATTTGATAACAAATTATAAAATGTTGCGTAGATTTCAGAATAATGGAAACCAAATATAAAATTTTTCCAACCACCAAGAGCTCGCGAGTCTTTTTTTGTCAAACTATGAATGAAAGTATATTTAAAGACATTTCAGTTTACTTTATCGTAATTCCTATCGGTTGATGGAGTGGCTAGCAAATAATTACTGAAGAGTAAAATAATTATGCAGCGACTTTTTACTACCAAAGCATGCAAGCAATAGAACAATATAAAAATACTATTAAGTATTTGAATGTAATAAATAGGATACATTTTCATCTGCTTGTGAAGTATGATGCTGAATGAATCTCAAATATAAGTTTCAAAAGTTGATTTTAAAGTAAAGTTTTTTGAAAAAAAACATGTAAGATTTTTATTTCAAAATAACAAGAAAACTTCCTTCTAATTTCTTGATCATAAAAACATCATGATGTTTTCATTATGGAAGAAAATGGCGCAGTTGTTAACTGGTAATCCGGAGATATGACCTATTGATCATACCAACTGAAAAAACACGTTTGATTTTTTTATTCCAAAACTACTAAAAGCACCCTCCTAATTTTTTATACATAAAAAGGGTATGATGTTGTCGTAACAGAAAAAAAGTGTCGTGCATTTCTTAGTTGGTAGTCCGGAGATATGACCTATTGATCATACCAACTGAAAAAACACACTTGAATTTTTTATTCCTGAACAACAAAAAACACCCTTCCAATTTTTTATACATAAAAAGTATATGATGTGGTCATCACTGAAAAAAAAAATTGAGCAGTTCTTAGTTGGTACTCCGGAGATATGACCTACTGAACATACCAATTGAAAAAACACAAAATCTGACTTCAGACGACCATTGGCAAAATTCTATTTTTCAGAATCTCATTTTTGTCACTAATATTGAAGGAGAAAATAATTAGCTTTAAAATGATACGTAAACTGGCTTAATTGAATGAAAAATGAGGAAGTTATAGAGCTTTTTCAAAATGCATACCAAAAATGAAAAAGCAAAAATTCTGAAAAAATCAAAATTTCAAAAAATTCTACAACCCTAAATTTTTATTCAAAAAATCTAAAAAAATTAATTTGAGTTTATCTCATAGGTATCTATCCGTAAAAAAATATTGAACAAAATCCGAGACATGACGGCACGGCCGACTATTTAAATTAGGCGATTTGACGTGGAATGAGCCTCTTATGAGTATTTTTTTCAGTGGATCTTTGTACTGAAAAGTTCAAAAAATTTAATTAATAGGCATGGGGTAAAAATTTTTATGTAAATGTTATCTATTATTTTTTGCTTTTTAGTTGCTTTAAGTTTGTTTAAGGTTATGTTGGTTCCTACAGTAACACAGTCCCAAGCAAAGTGGGGCAAGGTGTAGCAAAAATTAAGGATTGGAAAGCATTTGACAAGGAGAGGGCACTGCGGGGAAGGCAAAGGCATAGTTATGCCCCACACACCCCCATTTGCTTTATGCAAAAAATGTTAAAACTCGTTATCATGAAAGCTGAACATTTGAAACACGATTGCAGAGAATTTTGTGCTTAAAAGGTTACTAGCATCTCGGTGATGATTTTAGAACACATTTGATATGAAAGCCATAAATATAATGAATGGATTAGTCTAGAAGACAAAATAAATTTTAGATTTTGTTGATTTCTAATTTTTCATACACAAAATTATTTTTAAATAAAAAACAAAATCGCCATTGAAAAACAACAGGGAACTAAGAAGAAAAAATAAAACATAATATTTACGAAATAATATACAGGGTGTCCACTCCAATCGTGGACCAATAGCTAATTTCTAAACCGTTAGAGATAAGCATATAGTTTATTTAGGAAAAAATCTCCAAATTACGAAAGGAATTTTGGGTCTATTCAATGTTTTTCAAAAAATCAAATTTTGAAAGAGTTACGAAATTTAAATTTTTATACAGCCCCCCAGTCCTATCAATCATATTTAGTAAAACATTCTTGACACTGTAACGTTTAAAACTAAAAAAAAATCACCCTTCTACGACAAAAATTGACCGAGTTATGACGTTTTGAAAAATCAAGATTTTGAAGGATTTCGCATACGGTCCCTAAAGCGATCTCTCGATGACGTCATGAAACAATGCAAAATCTTGATTTTTCAAAACGTCATAACTCGGTCAATTTTTGTCGTAGAAGAGTGATTTTTTTTTAGTTTTAAACGTTACAGTGTCAAGAATGTTTTACTAAATATGATTGATAGGACTGGGGGGCTGTATAAAAATTTAAATTTCGTAACTCTTTCAAAATTTGATTTTTTGAAAAACATTGAACAGACCCAAAATTCCTTTCGTAATTTGGAGATTTTTTCCTAAATAAACTATATGCTTATCTCTAACGGTTTAGAAATTAGCTATTGGTCCACGATTGGAGTGGACACCCTGTATAAGACATTGTATATAATTAGTTAGGCATTAAAATTGTTTACAGTTTAGTGATTAAAATTAGCGTTTATTTTGCGATTGAGTATCTTATTTAGTGGGTTTTTGTACTGGATTGTAGAAATTTTGGAAAATATTTTATAATTTTCTATTAGTTGAAAGTGTTTCATTGTAAAGAATGATAGTTTTGCATGTTTTAGAAGATACTGTCAGCCCCGCTTAAACAACTAATGTCGGTTCCACGAAATATTATTCGATTGAACGGGTATTCGATTAAGCGGGGGTCTTTAACATTACGTCTGTGGCATCGGTTCCAAGATATTTTATTCGTATAAGCAGGGTATTCGTTTATCCGTTATCCGATTAAGTGGGGACGACAGTACCTAAAAAATCAAGTAAAAAATTAATGTTTAAGAGTAATATAGTACTTTTTAAAATTCTTTACGCTATGATACCGGGTAAAATGGAAGAAAAAAATGAGAACATTTTTTTAAAAAAATTTTAATCCCTCCCAAAAAAGCTGAAAATTTACAATTTTTTGGTTTTTCTGGCTTGTTCCTGGATCAGAACGTATTATTCGATCTCAATATATTTTTTAAAATTTCAGAAGGCTTCACCAATCGTAACTTTTTCATCCAAGAGCATTAAAATAAAACATTGAAACAAAAATTTTAAAAAATCGCTAAAAACACATGAAAAGTTTCCTTTTTTCAAAATTTCAGGCTCGTTGCGGGATCGGAAGATATTATCCGATTAAAATTTTTTTTTTTGTTTTGTAAGTCTTCACCAATCGCAACTTTTCGCACTATTACAATTCGAAAATTAAAACTTTGTTTTTTTCGCTCCACCCTTGTCTGCAGTATACCTGTATATTTGTGCATCTTTAACATTGGATTTAAACTTCACATCATTCGCACAAAGGTATTTATTTTCTTCAAATTTGAGTGATTTTTTTTCGCGATCACAATACTTCCTTTTCTACGTAAAAGGAAGTAAAAAAGATTTTTCTTGAAATTGCAGACAGATTTGCAGTATTAGGCTGTTTATTTCACTTTATGCTTGTTCTGTGATTCTAACTTTTCTTTTTAGCCTACTTTCCCGTTAAAAATAAAAGAAAGACGAAAAAAGTATTAAAATTGGCTTAATGCATCTAAAAAATATCGCCAAGTCCAAAAAATATCGCCAAGTTAAAAAAAATATCGCCAAGTCCAAAAAATATCGCCAAGTTAAAAAAATAAAAAGCTAAAATGAATATCGAAAAATTAAAAATTTGAAAGTAGGGTATTGAGATGGGGAATTTGTGTGTCGGTCGGTCTGTCGGTCTGTCGGTCGGTCTGTCTGTCTGTCCCCCCCCCTAATAACTTTTGAATGAATATTCCGATTTGGACAAACTTTTTTTTGTTGGAAAGATCTCGGCGAGTACAGCTCATTCCCATATTTGATTTTTCGATTTGAACAATTTTTGGTTCAACTTTGAGCCGTTCAAACAACCTGTCCCGCGATGCTAACTTTTTAGTTAACAGTCCGATTTGAACAAACTTTTTTTTGTTCGAAAGAACTTTTCAAGGATACTTCATTCCGGTATCTACATTTTCGATTTGAACAATTTTTCGTTCAACATTGAACCGTTCAAGCAACCTTTCCCCCTAATAACTTTTGAATGAACATTCCGATTTGAACAAACTTTTTTTTGTTGGATAGATCTCAGCGATTACAACTCATTCCCACATTTGATTTTTCGATTTGAACAATTTTGGTTCAACATTAAACCGTTCAAGCAACCTTTCCCCCCCCCCCTAATAACTTTTGAATGAACATTCCGATTTGAACAAACTTTTTTTTGTTGGAAAGATTTCGGCGAGTACAACTCATTCCCATATTTGATTTTTCGATTTGAACAATTTTTGGTTCAACTTTGAACCGTTCAAACAACCTGTCCCGCGATGCTAACTTTTGAGTGAACAGTCAGATTTCAACAAACTTTTTTTTGTTCGAAAGATCTTATCAAGGATACTTCATTCCCGTATTTACATTTCCGATTTGAACATTTTTTCGTTCAACATTGAACCGTTCAAGCAACCTTTCCCCACCTAATAACTTCTGAGTGAACCATCCGAATGGAATAAACTTTTTTTTGTTTGAAAGATCTCGGAGAGGTTCATTCCCTTATTTCGCTTTTTGGTTTGAACCATTTTTCGTTCAATATTGAACCGTTCAGAAAAAAATTTAACATTAGCGCCTACGGGGAATTTAAGTTGAATGTTGATCCTGGAACTTAAAGTCGGATTTCCTTCAAACTAACTTTGTAAAAAAATGGTTTTGATAAATAATGTTTGTAAAGTACTTTTCTGAATAATCTTCTGTGAGGACTCTGATTCCGACTCCGACTCCACAAACATGGCGGAAATGCAGGCTCAGAAAAAAAATGACTGACTGTGCAGACGATTTTTTGTTTATTTATTCATTTGTGTTATTTTATTTATTACTATTATTTTTTTTGGCAGACGATTTTTTTTTTGTAACAAAAGTGTTTCATTCACGAGGGCATTTTATTCTTTATTTATATTTAACAACTGGCAACGGTTTAAAAGTGAAAATCGAGACATTTTATCGACGGACGAGTTTTTTTTTCCTTTCTTTGATAAAATGTGTTTTGATGTACTTTGTACTTTTAATTTTTTTTTTTTTTTTGAAAACGATTGAGGAATTTTTCTACGGAAGAACTGTAACAGTTACATTCTTTAAAAGGTGCGACAAAACTTCATTTATTCATTTATTTACTTTTTATGTCTCTATTTCCTCTGATGAGAGGGGTATATTTGGCTTTTAGAAATCAGCTATAAGTGCTAAAAAGTTATGTTTGACATAATGTTTAGTCTCAGATGATCAAGAGAATAATGATCAGATGCTAGAATGCCGATGTCGATGTACGGGAAAGTAGGCTCGTTTAGCTCTTGACAGAACTTCTTGTTGATTATAAAGATATTTTAAAGGCTTATTTGACCACTCTGTTACATGTCCACTCTGTTACACAAAGTGATCAAAATATTTAAAATCCTTCCATAAATGAGTCATGTACTAGTTATTTACACTTCATTATACACAAATAAATGGAAACTCAATAAAAAAAAATGTGATTAGTTGGTGGAAATTATTTAAATTGATAATCTTAAGTAAAGAGTTTCAGACATGATTTGTACCATTTTCCTTGGAATGACCCAAATAAAGACTGCTTCAAGCAACAAATTATCGCCATTAACGGTTAGTTTTAAATTGATATTTTTTTCTTTCTCTTTTAATTTGTTTCAATGCATTTTTTTTTACTTACTGATTTAAATCAATGGCCGTAGGGCTCCCACACTTGAGAGCCTGTCGCTATACATTTTGGGAGCCCCTTATTTAACGTGAACATTTTTCATGTACAGTTTAAATTCCTTTCCGGGCTCTTATGTCACA
>JAXGGA010025283.1:0-10820 GCA_038373865.1 Uloborus plumipes | reverse complement strand
ATTTTGATGACGTCATCACAGGTGGGCCCTTGACCTCAGAAGAAAAATTAAATATTTCTAATAGATCTTTTAAAGCGCTTTCAGATCTGATATAGTTGAATTTTGAAATATTTAAATCTATGATGGAGTTTTAGGGGGAGTTAAACAAACGTATTTACCTGTAAAAGCGGCCATTTTGATGACGTCATTACAGGTGGGACCTTGACCTCAGAAAGAAAAATTAAATCTTTCCAAATAGCTCTTTCAAAGAGCTTTCAAATGATACATTTGAGTTTTGCAATATTTCAATCTATGATGGAGTTTTAAGCAATTAAACGAACGTATTTACCTGTAAAAGCGGCCATCTTGATGACGTCATCACGGGAGTTCATGACCCCTGATCAAGTGTCTCCCGGCGGTTTTTTGTTCTTATATATGTACATAAGCTCTGTACCAAATTTCACACTGGTATCCGGAAGTGAAATATTTCGGCTGTTTTTGTCGCTAACTCCACAGACTAAACGGGCCTTCTCGGAATGCTTCTAACAATAGCAGCACCGCTGGGAGATGTGTGTGGAGTTCTTAGGAGACTAATTTGAGCATGGTTAGGTTACCACCGCACCAGGTTTCCCAGTTTATTTTCTTCGGTCGCAATTTGGCTAACTTTCTAAAAGATTTTGGATACTACATGTAGTCTTCTCGTAAACAATATAATTCTTAAAAATAAATAAAAAAATAAACATCAAAATGAACATTTAGCTTTTTTTCAACATACTAAATGAAATCCTTGGCCTGAAAAACATATAATTTGATATAAAAACCTCTTTTGTGTGAGTTAAATTGCAAAAGCAGTAGCATAGGCCGCCATTTTGAAAAACGCCGCCATCTTGGATTAAAACGGTTTTTGAAAGTGCCTCTGGGTCTTAATTTCATTGTATAGCCATTAGCAACATTCCTACCAAGTGGCATCTTCTTATCACGATTTGCAGTATTCCATTGATTTTTGACAGTTAGCTCCCGGACTATTTACATAAAATATTAACTAAACTTATGTACACATAATTTAAAAGTAATCGTGTGCGAATGTTTGTGTTTATATGTGTTTCATTCTTTTCGGGAAAATTGTGAAGTCTAGACACATGAAGTGAGTGTTTAGTTGCAGCTTTTGTCATTTTTGCAACCCTTGTAGTCTGATTTTGTTCAGTAAATAAGTCATTTAATGTTTTATTTCATTTACAGAGCTATTCGCGGTAGAGACCAAGAACCAATTGCGTCGGGGATTTTCTTTTCTTATGAGTTAGAAAATAAAATTTTAAACGTGATAAGAAAAACAGTTACAAATCGACCGTTTTTTTATCATTTTGTGAATTTTGGAAAAAGCGTTTGATGTTTCTATAAGCAGCCAGTGAAAAGGTAAACAGCCTTTTCTAATATATATATATATATATATATATATTAGAAAAGGCTGTTTCACACACAAACAACTGAATCACAAACCACTGAGAGATTTCTTAACAAAATGTCGTTCATTTCGCTTTAAAATTACTACGTTTTAATGAAATACACGAGTGTCACGAGAGGGACAAGATGGCGGTTTTTTCGTGCAATAGACATATATATATATATATATATATATATATATATATATATATATATATATATATATATATATATATATATATATATATATATATATATATAATATATATATATATATATATATATATATATACATATATATATATATATATATATATATATATATATATATATATATATATATATATATATATATATATATATATATATATATACGACATTTATACGACATTTTGTTAAGAAATCTCTCAGTGGTTTGTGATTTCTTAGGTCATTTTCAGTCATTAAGATAATTATTGTACACATCTGTATTTGATAAACAAAAAAATTACCATAATGTGCCGGGCTTACCTGGAGAGGTTTGCCATCTGGAGACGTGACCATTTCTGCAGCGTCTCTCATCTTCAAAGCCATCCAAGCAGTTTGTTGTGCATGCGTAGTGCTCGCTCGATGTAAACCTCCAGCAACACAGTAAGCGTCACCAATAGTTTCTGTCTGAAAAATAGTGTTTAAAGGTTTCTTGAGTAGATATAAAGTCATAATAGTCTAATATTACATTGTTTTTTTTAATAAATAGAATTAACAAAAAGAAGGGGGGTAAAAAAGATGAGAAAAGAAAGGGGAAGTCGTTAAAGTAAATAACAGAAGTAAAATAAATAAATTAAAAGTAATAAAAGTAAATTAAGTGAAATTGCATAATATCGTCACATGATGCAATGCCCTTGACCTGCTTTTAATGTGATTTTTTTCCCCAAAATTTTGCTGAGATTTATTTTTATTTTACTCATTTTTAATATATTTTTTGTTTTATACACTAAGAACATAAACAAATTCTTATTGTTTAGGAGATTGGAGAGTAATTATATTGAGAGATATTTTACAAAGACGCAAAAGTTTATAAAAAAGAACATTTAAAAAAATGAATTTTGAAATCAACAACGCAATTTTTAATGCATTACGATTTAATAACTCATTTTTCTCATATAGTAGTATCTCTGCAACTTTTTTGTCGGATATCTTTTTTAGAAAATGATTGAATAGTATGTACTTTTTGCAATATTCAAGCTTATTATGGATTCGGGGGTATTATCCAATTTCTTTTTTTTTTTGTTAATCCTTTACCCATTGCAAAATTTTCTGTCTTATAGCTTTGAAAGCTGATCCAAAAGCATAAATAAAATTCAAACAATTAAATTTAAAAAGCGATGAAATATTTATAAACCAGGTGCTATATATCTAAGCGTATTGTTTAAATATGGAAGATAGTAATAGTTTTAACAAAGCAATGTACGTTTTTTTAATTAAAAAATAATATCATTACTAACACGGAGCAGATACAATTTTGCATTAAATATTTCTCTTATTTTGTTAACCCTCACAGACTGAGTAAGTTTACAAAAAATGTGCAGAATCTTGTACTTAATTGGTTATTTTAATACATTAAAACATAATATGTTAAAGTGTCAAGTTCCTATTATTTTTATATTTTAATATTATTAGAAAGGAAAGGTGATGTTATAAACTAAGATCTAGTGAAGAACTAAGATCTAATGAAACAAACTATAACAAAGCAGTTATTTTATTAGAAAGAATATTAAATGATATGTTTTAATGTAAGTATTCTAACCCTGTTAAAGCAATCTATATTATAAGGAAGAAAAGCATTTTTTAAAAATATATCTAATTATATTCATCAAGTGGAATATTAATTTCGACGGTTGAAAAAAAAAAGACATAATTACTAAATATGTTATTTAAAATTCATGTAAAAAGTACACAAATTTGAGCAAGAAAGTAAAAAATTGCTTCTTAAAAATAGTTTTAAATGAAACTCGGATTACAAATTCATCCAGCAAGAATACTTAACTCTGAAATATAATTAGTACATTAGAACGATTTTTTTTGTAATGTAACAAGTATTAGAAATTTTTTCTTTTTTTTTTTTTTGAGACACTGAATTATACAAAGTCGAGTGTCGTGTCCTCAATTATTTCGAAGCAAGAAGAACCAAAATGAAATTTAGGACATGTATATATTTTTTTAAATATAAAATAATGATTGTATCTTCAAACGAAATTAAAGTTCTTTCAGAAACGCATGCTCAAATTTTGCGAAACATTTTGTCGTATTTCAAGAAATGGGTAGGTGAAAAATCTCTGAATACAATTTTCAACAAATTGTCAAAAAGTTCGTGAGATTTAAGCATGAATTTCTGAAGTAGACTGAAAACTATTGACGAAAATGACGACATTCTTCGTACTATTGAGGACATAATGATTCTGAGTACTTCATTTTTGAGGGTGATACCGAATATAAATAAAATAGTTAGTGCTATACGAAATTTAGCAGTTGAAAAAATTAAATAATTTTACTTCCACTATAACGATTCATCTAAGTAAACCAAAATGTGACACGAATGCTATGTAAGCTATTAACCTGTTAACTGGGTATGACGAAATATTTCGTCATACATAAAAGCCTACAGCAATGGGCATGACGAAATTTTTCGTCATGGAAATTAATCGTAATATATTGAACGCATCACGTTCTACGTTGTTCTTAGCTATTAAATCTTAGAGTGGTTATATATATGCCATCATATTGTCGATGCGTCATGAATTTTCATGTTCTTGTAATCTGTAACTTGAGCACTATTAACGGAAAAACGGGCGCTTCATGATCTATACTTCGAGCTGCCACAATTTGGATTCATTTTAGTCTGCATTTCAGTATCTTACACGTTAGTAAAAACTTTCTGATTTGAATATTCTTATTGTGAATTTCAGTGTTTTATATATTTTTATTAGTAATAAATTTATGACTTAAATACTTTTTATTTTCTGCAAAATATGGCTAAAAATATAAAATATTTTATCAAAATAAATAAAAATCATAAGTTAAAAACGATATTCTTTTATTATTTGAGGTGCGATATTACTTATCGCTGCGAAAAAAAAGTCCCCATTGTGAAACGAGTTGAGCAATAGCCAATTCCCTGGTTAACAGGTTAAGTAACTTCCAGAGGTACTTTATATGAAATAATTAACTAAAAATGGCTGCTGAGAATTGATACATTTTAACGTCAAGAGATAGTGTAATAAAGATTAGCTCTTGAAAAATAAGCGAAAAGACATTTTATAAGTACTTTTCTGACAGTTGTACGTGCTTAAGGATACGTATTGTTTAACTCTTAGCTGACAAAACTTTTAATGAATGTGCAAATCGTTGCAATAGTGATTTGATTCTTACTTTGTAAACGTCCAGCTCTCCGCAGAAGTTATCGAATCGGGTGTAGAGATTGTTAAGCAGATCGATAACCATCAAAGGAGTTGCTGTTGAACAGATTGAAGTGAAACCCACAATATCTGAGAACAACATCGTGACATTTTCCCTTTGTTCCGCTTTCACTGTTTCACCTGAAATACATTAGGGGATGCTTAGTATATTTAAGAGAAAGAAAGAAAGAAAAGCGCAAGCTCCTATAACGTATGCTTCTTGAAATCATTTTTCAAATGAATTTTTAATTTGAAGGACTTCTTAGCTTAGATTGAGAGAGAAAGTGCAACATTTAAACGTTTTTTTTTTTTTATTTTCATTTTGAATCAATCTAGAACACAATAAGGTGTTTTTTAGCCCCTGAATAATAAAAAATTGAAAGAGGACAAAAATATTTTATTATGCTTAGAGTTACAACAAACTTTCGCAAATGGAATGAACGGTGCTATTTTAAGAAAGGAGACGTGCATTGCAATCGGCTTTTTGAAAATTAATAGTGTACTACGATCTACTATCGACAGTTTTTATTTGTTGGTAAATATGCCTAAAATTAAATCAAGTACAACTGTAGGGATATCTTTTTTTTTAACTTTCGAAAAGTAATTTTGTCTAAGTATTGGTCTAATTTGTCGTATTTAATCAGCTTTTTTCCAACTCAGAAGCGCCTTATAGTATTTTTAATCTGACAGATACTATTTCCTATATAGTTAACTGGAATAATGTTTCTAATCGAAGAAATCAGAAAAAAAGGAAAGTATTAAGGCATCAAAAATTTCCTTTAAGCCAAACATTATTCTGCTTCACCCATTGAGAAGACTCTCTTTTGGAAGAATACTAAAGAAACCATTTCTATTATACTTCAGGTACATAATTCTCTCTCTTTGTTTTTACCTTTACATTATATTACTTTTTCCTTTCACATTGCTTAGCTCTTACTTTCATTCTTATTCTCGCGCCTTTTTTTTTTCTTTTCTTACTTTGATCTCTATTCTAGTTATTTTTATCCTTCTTCGTCTCCTTTGAAGTCTTTCGTCCTTTTTTTACTCCCTTTTGAAAGAGATTATTTCTTCCGTCTCTCCTTTGCACTTTCATGCTTGACCAAGAATCGGAATTGAAAGACTAAATTATGTAACAAATGGAAATCCCATTCCTG
This sequence comes from Uloborus plumipes, assembly GCA_038373865.1. NCBI lineage: Eukaryota > Metazoa > Arthropoda > Arachnida > Araneae > Uloboridae > Uloborus > Uloborus plumipes. The sequence goes on along the minus strand of JAXGGA010025283.1, from coordinate 4,813 downwards.
ATTCATTTTTGTCTCCAACAAATTTATGACATTTATATGCCGTTAAAAATATTTCGCACGTACGAAAGAGAAAGAAGCCACAATTTATCGGAATATTATCAAACTTTTATTATTTGAAGCATAATTGGAAACTCGTGGAAGTAAATCAGTCAGGATCTTTAGAAAAGAATATGCAGTACATGTATATTTTGCGAATGATCAAATTATGCTGCGCATCAGACAGAATTCTTAACTTGTATCGTTCGCTTCGCACGTTTTGGAAAAACAAAGAGAAAAACAGCAAATAACACTGTACTTAAAAAATATTTTTACAAACAGATCGATGTTTGTAGAACACAGGGTGATCCAGAATTTAACATCAATAATTGGTGGGACTTAATTAAAAGAAAAAGGATGATGTGTAGAAGGTGCTGCGTGTACACATTGTTGCATATGCTGTTTGGCGTGTACAGTTAATCGTTGTTCCCTAAAGTGATTTTGCAAGATTAACATGAACCGGTATATCTGTATAAATAACTAGCAGATATGCCTGCAACTTCTGCTGCGGCAGGAGAAAGGTGTCGGTGGGAATCAGCTGCAAACAATTGCCTGACTCAAAGACATATTTCTCTTAGATCACCGTAAGTTACATTCATATCAGTTACTATATATTATCATCATATCATATATCATCAGTTTATATCAGTTATCATCATATATATCATATATCATCAGTTCATATCAGTTTAATCTACGTATACTGGTTCATGTTACTTCTGCGAAGGCACTTTGCTAAATTTCTAACAGCTGTACTTACATAGTTGTGTACATACAGCGCCCTCTACATCAACATGTGTTCGCCTGCGCCCATTCTTTCCTCTTTCTGAAACATCCTTCTTTTTATATTCCCCACATACCCACCAAGTATTGATGATTTCTGAATCACCCTGTAAAGCGACACTTGGGCACTAGTATATGATTTGCATTTATTTGCATGATCCCACGGTTAATGGATAAACTTTTCTTATGTTTAATGAGTTGATTCTTTTGGCTTCAGTCGTACTGAGAAAGCCATTTTTGAGGATCTAGTGTAATGTTATAAAAATGCGTGTTGTAATTGGCAAAAAATAATAAGGTGCATACTTTATGCAACTTGTACCAGGTAATGCAAGTATGCTATACTGTTTATATATTATCCATTCAGAGCTAAAGTGGACCAATTCCATTTTAAGTTGATTCACTTGAGGCATAAGGAAAGTTGAGCGCGATATTTAAAATGCAAATTGCGGTATCATCAAACATGTTAGCATCTTTCAAACTTTACAGAAAAAAAAAATTCCCACTCATTATGTGTAATGAGTTGATTCTTTTGGCTTCAGTCGTACTGAGAAAGCAGTTTTTGAGGATCCAGTGTAATGTTATAAAAATGCGTGTTGTAATCGGCAAAAAATAAGGTGCGTACTTTATGCAACTTGTACCAGGTAATGCAAGTATGCTATACTGTTTATATATTATACATTCAGAGCTAAAATGGATCAATTCCATTTTAAGTTGATCCAGTTGAGACATGAGAAAAGTTGAGCGTGATATTTAAAATGCAAATTGTGGTATCATCAAACATGTCAGCATCTTTCAAACTCTGCAGGAAAAAAAATTCCCACGGTTTAAAATGCAAGTAATCGTTAAAATAATGATTAGTTTAGTGTTTAATTTGCATGATATTATTGCTTAAAATTCTTGACTTTCAAAAGCTTTATTAGAGTAGTATGATGCTTTAGATCTAGTTGCGAAATCTAGAAAATAACCAATCTTATGGTATATCATGTTACATTAAATGTACAGTGACATTTATTTCTATTATATGTTTCTTACTGTATTTGTGTAGTTTTATGAGTATTCTCTCATTCATTATGAGTATTCTATCATATGCAAATCTCTTGATTTGCTTCAGTCTCCAAGAAAGAAACGATCTTCAATTAGACCCTCATATTAGAGGTGTATCACCTCATGAATGTTCTCATGGAGGATGACTAAGACCACCTTGTTATTTAAAAGTGCTAATAATGATTGTATCTAACTACTGACTCAAGGATAGACTATCCCGTAGATATGTCCTAAACTCTTTCCTGGATCCTAAACGTGATCATATGTTGCATATATTTTATGCTTGACAATACAACTTTTGGTTATCTCGAAATTAAAGTATGATAATATCACAATGAGGAAAGAGGAAGGGTGATGCAATTAATATGTTCAGAATAAAAATTGTTCTTTCAGCCTCTTCCAGATAATTTATACTTACATTCATATGTTTCGGCGGTGCCCTTAGAATAGTAAATATTTTTGTCGCATTTGAAAAGCAGAAATATTTCTCTCTATTCTTCGATAATCCCAAAATTTTCTCATCGTTAAAATAAACAATCAAAACAAACCCGTATGATTACCTGGTTAAACTTTTGCCACAGTGGTGGAGTCACGTCTTTTAATATGAATGAACTATATGGCGAAACAATGGTTTAACCAATAATATATATATATATATATATATATATATATATATATATATATATATATATTATGAAAATATCAACCATAAAAAGCGCTTAAACTTTGCAAAGCTAGATTCCTCGTTGGGATTACGAAAAAAAATGTACTATCCATAGTTTATGAGAAAGATGCAAACAGTTTGATTATACATCCGATGCAAGAAAAAAATGAATCGTTTCCGAAAGAAACTATGCGTTTACAAGACATTATTGAACAACATTGAAGGTATATCAAACAACAAATCGAGTCAATAGTTTAATTTATCAATTTGTTTTATGTAACACACAATCATACAACATAGTAAAACAAAACAAATATATACGATTAAATAGCAACACATTGCCATTAATAAATTACTAATTACAGGAAAAAAAAAGTTTACGTTGACATTTTTAAAATAGGGCACATAATAGTATTTAAAAACTCAGGAAGTACACACACAAAAAAAGGAAAAAACACGTTTAACTAAAATTAATTTATCTACGGCGCGTCAAACCTTGTTGTGTTCAATGTAGTGCATTAATTTCATATTGAAGGCGTACAAAAATGACGAATTTAGAAAATCCATCAGCATCAGGATTTTCAAATATTTATAAAGGCAGTTGTTTGAAATACATGCCTCAATAAAATATTCACGACAGAAATACATGATCACCATGAAAATAATATCGGTACCTGGTAGAAGCTGCATGTAATATACGATATTAACAGAGGCAAAACGCCATTCCACGGCTCTCGCATACATGAAATATGTGCAAATTTCGCTTTGAACGGAGTCGTTTAAGAGATATACAAATACAGAGTTGGACGTGTCCAATACGATGCCAGCCCCCCCCCCCCCGGCAGTCATACTTTCTTTTTCATATTTTTCTCATAAACCACAAATCGTACATGTATAGTGCAGTTACTTGGGCATTTTTTAATTTACTCTCCACGAGAATTCTAGATATGCAAAGCTTTAACGCTAATTATTGGACACCTGTATGCTTGTATGCTGTAAAAATAACTTAAATAAAAAAAACTGTAAATGCTAAGAAATAAAAATATCAAATAAAAGAGCGTAACAACGGGTAGATGCATGTCGTTATGACTGCCTCCCTCTTCACTAACTTTTGAAATAAAGTTTCGGCAAAAATAAATACATTAAATTAAATTTAAAAAAATCACCCAGGACAGCTCATTCTCATGCTTTCTTTCTTACTTTTTTTAAAATTTAATTCCATATATAACAGCGTCTCTGAGGGATTTAGACTTGAATTTTCTCAAACGTTATGGCGGCAAGAATAATGTAATGAAGGCAAAACGGATTTTTTTTTATTCCCTTCTTTTTTCAAAAAGGAAAGAAGACAATTCGCTTAAAACAGAACTTATTATAAACAACTTTGATTTAAAATATGTACATTCAAATAATTTGCGATTAGTCCAAGGACTTTTCCGATAAGTTAATAAAAAAAAAAACGGAATCTTTTGGAGAAATTTGAAGCACATTGCTTTGAAAAACCTTTTGTCATCGATTATGCAAAGATGACCTTACTATTTTCAAGGGAGTTTTTTGAGCTGGTTAAGTACAACAGAAAACCAAAAAGCATGGAATTTGAAGCATAAATAATGCTTGAACTAAAGTGCGCATTTAATTCAATCAAGTGAAATGAAAAAAAGCTAATGGCACAGATTGTTTTAACAAAAATATCAACAAAGGCTTAACAAGTTATGCTATAGAAGATTAGACAAATATCGCCAATACTGTCGAGCTGACACTGGATTTAGAATCAAAACTTCTGCTTAAACTCTGCTGTGCATCTTTGGTAAATATATGCCAATCCTAGCAATTCATGGAATATTCTTGTCTATTCCAACATTAATCGAACAAACAATCCTTGAAACAAACTACTTTCGACGACTGTTTTTACTTTTACGCACGTTTAAGCCCAACTAAATAGAAAATACAGAACCAAAGTCAAAACTGATTTTAGATACTTTTTACTATACCTCATTGTCAGTTTTGTCACTAACTCAGTAATAACCGGTGCTTTAGAGGTATTTTCCATGATGGGCTGTCCATAAATGATGTCACACTTTTTTTTCATCAGATTTGATCTCTCCCCTTGTGTCACAAGGTGTCACACTTCAACTTTGCCCCTTCCCTTGATATTTGTTGCGCAATACTAAATAAGCATATTGTTAAAAAATTGTGACGTCACAATTCTTGTTACTTTCCACCTCCCTTGCCCCAATCAGTCAAATTTCTCAAATAGAGACATTATTTGTTAACGACCCCTTAACGTGT
>JAXGGA010025282.1:0-10820 GCA_038373865.1 Uloborus plumipes | reverse complement strand
TCTAGATACAGGGCATTTGTCTAAAAATTGTATGAAAGATGCATGCTATTACTCACTGAAACGTACTAAATTTGGCAACATATCTGAAGAATGTCGGCAAAATTTAAGCCATCTAATTTAGATAACGGGGTCACGAGGGCAAAAATGCATACTTTGAGAAACATTGTTTACAATGTTCATTCAATTGCTTCCCATTTGAAAACATTTCAGCTTTTCACTATTGCATTATTTCTTGGTGAGATTGGCACAACCCCAATAATCGTTATCGACAATGCAAATCGGGCTTTCTTCACCCGTACTTTAATAAATAAAATTGCTTATACTTCAGCCTTCCAGAAGTCAGATTACCACAGCTAGATTATACTCTTTACTCCCTACCTGGCTTGAAAATTTTGTATGCGTTGCTGCACGACCCCCCAGTTCAAAGCTAAATTAGACAGAGTATTAGATTTACGTTAAGGCTGTTCCCTAAAAATGTGTCTGTTCGCAATTACATTACTGTTTGTCGGTTTAGGTTGCTGCCAACCCCCCTCCTCCGTGGTTCTAAATACCTATCGCATTTCCCACTTAAAAGTTAACTAACTGGAACTGCCTATATATGATAATAAGAGGAAAAATAGCGCTACCTAGCGACCTGCAGCGATGACGTTGTCATGGCGATGGATCCAAACATCTCAAATTAAAAGAAAATTACAACGTTAAGAAAAAGCACAAATAAGTAGGGATACTGCAGTATCCCTGCTTATTTGTGCTTTTCTTAACGTTGTAATTTTCTTTGCATCTATAGCACAAAGGTATTTGTAAACTTCATCTCAAATTAAATTTTTAATCGGTTTATTTCTGAATTTAAATCTAAAAATTTACTAATCGCTATTCTGCTATTACATTCGAAGAACTCCCGTAGATTTCGATTTGACCAGTTAGTTTTTGCTCTTTATCAAAATAGTACAACCGGTAAGCGTTTACAACTACGGAGGCGTTTGTGGTCTTTTAATGTTACTGTAAAAATGTGATGGGGGTCTTAGTGGCCGAGTGGTCTAAGGCGTGTAGCCGATAACTCTAAGACGGTGGGTTCGACTCCCACCCTGGCTCAGGATGTACTTTCCGTCCTTTGTGATGTAACTCTTTCATACATTGTCCGTACAAGATATATGTAATAAAAATCATGTATAATGGAGGTAAGACACTAGATTGTAGTCCTCATCAAAAACCTGTGCATATAGCCCCAAACAAAACGAAAAATGTGGTGTTATATTTTCCCACTCTATTATTTATTTCAAATTTGAGGTTGAATATAACATGACAGAGGTTCAAGCAAGTTTCACGACTGTGCAGTTAAGGGGCGTCGTGAAGTTTTATTTCTCGGCAAAAAAAAAAAAAAAAAAAAAAGAACAGTACTGTTCTCACCTAATCTCTGTAACTTTTCAGGGATAATCTCTTTTGTGGACATTTTGCTTATAAGAAAAAACTTCATAACGATCCGCAGCTGCGCAGTCGTGAAACTTGTTTGATCCTCTGTCGCGTTATCTTCTACCTCAAATTTGAAATAGCTAAAAGAGTGGCAAACAATTTACATTTTTACTGTAATATTACAAGTTAACAAGCTTTCATATATTAACAAAAAGTTTCCAATTTTCAACTAGAGGGGGGCAAAGTCAGGAACTTTTCGCACCCCTTGCATCTCCCCTGCGCAATTTTGTATTTTACACTTGTAAATGGAGTGAAACTATTTTTCTATCAGGGAATAACATACGATACATAGAAAAATGCATTTAATACAGTGAACTCTCACTTATACGCCGCCTCATTTATGCGCCTTTTTCACTTATATGACGATTTTAAATGGTACCAGTACATTCCATAGCAAAATAATGATAGTATCGTTCGTTTATGCGTCGCTCTAAAGATAAATATTTCAGTTGTGCGCCGAATTTTCCCTAAAATGTATGAAAATTTATTTATTTTCTTTAAAAAATAAGCATTTTTCTTTACATTCCTCTTCAATATTTCGCCTTTATTGCTCATGGAAGGCATTTTTTCCGCATGAACTAGAGTTCGGAGAGGAACAATTATCTATTATGCATCGTTTTAAAGGGAACAGTTTGTAATTAGGTATGCTACAACTTTTGTTTTCTCTTAATCATTATAGTTACGTTACAGTAATTGCCAAACTGTAGTAATATGTCCCTTTTCTATAGAAACATTCTTATTCACTCTCTCATTAGAACCTATGTTGAGTTTTATTCCTTTAAATAGGCTTGTTCACTTATACGTCTCTCTCACTTATGCGCCTTTTTCTGTTGGTCCCTAGGTCAGGCGCAGAGTTCATTGTATTTCAAGTAAGAATAAACATTTTGTACAAATAACATAGAACTGAATATAGAACATTAACACATAACTCCACGATAATTCTCACCACGCTGAAAGATTGCTTCAACGCGGAAAGGATAGATAACTCTCATCATATTGACTGAGAAACATTCACTTAGATAATTTGTTCTGGGGCAGAAGTAATGATGAGGGCAATTTCCTTCCATCATAAATCCGCACAAAAAATACTCCAGTTACATTAGCTAGTTCATTTCCTGCATTCGTTTGCGCATTTCCTCCACTTGCTCTCGCCAAGAATGATACGAAAATAAGAAATATACGTGAAAAGAGAGTTATTGGAAAGTTGTCTGTATGATAATGACATCACTTTGTTCAAAACTGCTAAAAAACTTCCAGTTAAACCTCGTGGGTTCCTTGGGGTCATATGTGACCCCAATGCAATTTCTGTTTAATATATCTTGTTAATCAACCATTTGTTTTTAATGGCCTTTTGTGGCTTTTATTCTTCTAATTTTCTATTCAAAATAATGCTATTATTGTGTTTTATTTTCCCGAATTGCATTTTTTGCACACAAGACCCTTGGGGTCACTTCCCCAGAATGCCAAAAAAAGAGGACGTTGCAACTTTTGTCCAAGAGAACTGGACAGAAAATGCATCGAAAAATGTCATAAGTGTTTGAAATTCACTTGCAAAAAATCATGTTTTTTCAGGTCTGTAATAGTTGTAAATAAATCTACAGTTATTGTAAGTTTTGCTCTAAAATTTTAATTTTTAATGCATAAACTAAATTTTACTTTGATTGTGTCTTTTTATTTTTATTTTTTTAGCATTAAAAAGTGTGTGAACTTAAATAATGCATGTAACATTCAATAATCATAATAAATTTAAAAAAGGAAGCATTGGGGTCGTTTATGACCCCAAGGGTCTTGAGCGTAGCTGAAATGGGAGGGACCCACGAGGGTTAATGTCGGATGCGTCAATATTTGCAACATTAGTACAATCGAACCAATGCCTCTTAAATACTAAATGCCTACTGTCCGTCCGTGAAAAACCGCGCCTGGCACTCACGAACAGTCCCATTAAAAGAAGAGTAATGGGTTGCAGGAGATAACTTTCCGAAGTTTTCAATTTAAAACTTGCATGTGATATATCCTTTTGACATATTCAACTAAACTATGTATTTGAAATGAGCATCTTTCCACGTTGTCTGATACGGTTCAAAATGCTTTTTATTATTCTTCCCCTTATTGTTATCTTACCTAACACCCCTATTTTGGCAAGATCAGAGAAGACCTGACGCATGCGCAAATGCGCGGAAGGGTTTACCTAAGAAGATCAGACAGTAGGTTATGTTCGATGCTATCAGGACGGAGGTTTAGATCTCTTGTCGGGATACTTTTCGCAGTTGAAGTCCGAAACACACACACACACACACACACATATATGCGTTCAACATTTATTAACCAATACGTGTAGTAAAGGATACGTAACAAAACCAACCGCTCCTCCCTAAAGCAACTTTTAGATCCGCCATCGACTCCCAATTAATGTTGGATGCTTTAACCTTTTAACTGTCATGCCCAAGATAGTCTCGGGCACAGCACTGGTGTTCGAAAATGTCACGCCCGAGTATTACTCGGTTTTTTTTTTTTTTTTTTTTTGAGTGTATCGTATTGTTATACCCGAATATACAGGGTGTCCACTCCTATCGTGGACCAATAGCTAATTTCTAAACCGTTAGAGATAAGCATATAGTTCATTTAGGAAAACATTTCTAAATTTCGAAAGGAATTTTAGGTCTATTCAATGTTTTTCAAAAAATCAATTTTTGAAAGAGTTACGAAATTTAAATTTTTATACAACCCCCCAATCCTATCAATCATATTTAGTAAAACATTCTTGACACTGTAACGTTTAAAACTAAAAAAAAATCACTGTTCTACCACAAAAATTGACCGAGTTATGACGTTTTGAAAAATCAAGATTTTGAAGGATTTCGCATACGGTCCTGTAAGCGATCTCTCGATGACGTCATGAAATAATGCAAAATCTTGATTTTTCAAAACGTCATAACTCGGTCAATTGTTGTGGTAGAACAGTGATTTTTTTTTAGTTTTAAACGTTACAGTGTCAAGAATGTTTTACTAAATATGATTGATAGAACTGGGGGGCTGTATAAAAATTTAAATTTCGTAACTTTTTCAAAATTTGATTTTTTGAAAAACATTGAATAGACCCAAATTCCTTTCGTAATTTGGAGATTTTTTCCTAAATGAACTATATGCTTATCTCTAACGGTTTAGAAATTAGCTATTGGTCCACGATAGGAGTGGACACCCTGTATATCGGGAGACGTTTATTTCGGCTTCGTCTCTTTGTCAAACCCGACTGTTTCTCGGGTTTGTGCTTGGAAAAGTGTTTCCAGTTATACCACACAAGACTGAATCACTGAAAGGCATTCACTTTTATCTTTTTAATTTTTTTTCATTTATTTATTTTTTGGAAAATAATTTTTTTTTTCATTTTTAGAAAATAATGCTCCACTAAAAGCGAACTTTACAACTGCCATGTTGAGTGGCAGCCGCCTCAAGCAACTATGCAGTGGCTACAAAACTTTAAATATTTTACCCATGTGCTTCGAAATATCAATTTTTAACTGCTAAGTTTGTTTTATTTTGTACTAAACATTAGATTTTTGCAATAAAAAAAATTGACAATTTGTGCACCCAAATCATCAAAATAACTTGACAGGTAAAGGGTTAATTTTTACAATATTAGTACAATCGAACTCGGCTACAGTGAATTGTCTACGGATCCAGCAACACGCTTACTGTATCCGATGGTTCACAGTAGCCAACTTCTTTGAAAAACTATTTTTTTCCATGTGTGGAATTAGCTATCATTATAGCAACTAAATAGTTTACAAATTACTAACTAAATAAATTGAAATGGCATTAATTATTAAAAAATGAAAAAATAGTTACTTAGTTGAACTTGATTAGTTTTCTGGATTCTGTAGAAAAGTAAGTGTTTTTGATGGCAGTTAGATTTTAATTAGCGGTCATCTATTTTCTTATCAACAGTTCGCAAAAAAACGTAATATTTTCTGGTCAGCATTTTTTGTAGGAAAAAACATGTCAAAGATGTGTTATTTTGCAATACCATTTCCGCAGTTTTGACGTGAATCTATCTATTGCAATATAAATTTATCGCAAACCCATAGAATCAATTGTTTCCTTTCGACTAACATTTTTTTTAATATACTGAAGCCATCAGCTTCAACATACTGTCCCAGACAAAAATATAGGGCCAGGAAGAAAACATAAGAAATATCGAAGTTAAACTGCGAGTGGTTGTGAAAAGAAAGCATAGTAAAACTAGCATCATATATAATATAATTTATGAAAAAAAAAATATAACAAATAATTATTATTACCTAAACAGCATGTTTTCAGTTGAACATAAAAAAGAACTTGGACAAAATTATAGGGCCACATTAGCCTAATCACACAAATGAAATTAATAATTAGTGAAATTGCCTTTTTTCTCTATAACCTTAACCAGTCTCTCAGTCATAGACTCCGACAACGTTTTTAAAACGTTTCTTGGAATTTTTTCCCAAGATAATTGAATTGCTTTCTTTAGTTCTTCCTTATTGCTGTAACACTTCCCATTTTTGTAAATATCTCGTACTAAAATACCCCATAAGTTCTCAATAGGATTGAGGTCAGGGCTTCTAGCAAGCCAGTCCAAAACACGCACTTGATTAGCCAGGAACCATGCCTTTGTGCACCTTGAGGTATGCACAGGGGCGTTATCTTGTTGAAATGTATAGTCTCCGTTGGTGATGAGGGGTGCCTCAGGTAACAGATTAAGTGCCAGAATATCTTGATAATCCTGTGATGTCGTATTTGATTTCATAAATGCTATTGGAGTGACTCCGCCAGCAGCAAAGCCTGCCCAAACCATAACACTGCCTCCTCCGAACTGACGCTTTGAATAGAACCTCTTTTCTCGACGTAAATCGTGCCAATAGTAATGCAATCCGTCTGGCCCATCCAATTGAAATTTCTTTTCGTCTGAAAACACCACATTTTGCCATTTGTATCCAAATGCAACGTATTTTTTTGCAAATTCCAGACGGCACATTTTATGCTTTACCGTTAATGGAGGTTTCCCTTTCATTTTCGAGTACCGAAAGTTCGGATGCGCTGCTATAAGTCACTGTACTGTTCTTCTTGAACATGGAAGTTGTAAATCTTCAACAATAGCCGCCGGAGACAAATTTTTATTGGAAACGCTATAAAAAATGCGTCTTTTTTGTCTCTGAGTCAAAGAACTTGGTCTCCCGGGAGATCGTCTTTGGAAATAATTTTCAGGATTCTTCAAAAAATTATTAATAACAGACTTAGACCTTTTTATTTTATCAGCAATAGCGCGAGAACTTAGCCCACATTTCTGATATGCAAGAATCTGCCCTTTCTGTTTTTCGGTTAATGGCTTACCTCTACCCATGTCTAACAACGTTCTCACTGACGAAGCCACGTGCTGGAATGCTTGCTTTATCTTCTGGCTATTCACTACAGCATCGGTCACATGCAAATTTTGCACCCAGAGCGAAATTTGCATAGTGGCCCTATAATTTTGTCCAACTTGCGTCTTGCTCCAAAACAGAAGTTAGCAACAAATCTCCCCTATTATTAAATTTTATTATTTTTTTGGTGGCTGTCGATTGTTATCACAATATGACATATAATAAATACATTAAACAACTTCTTTTTAACAATCTTAGCTCTTTTGGGTAGGATATTGTAGCTGGCCCTATATTTTTGTCTGGGACTGTACATGAGGACTGCGTACTATACGCCTTGCCTCCTGATAAACATAGGACATAATTACGGCACAGCAAGTTTGAAATAACAGCCCTGGGCAACGGGGGACTCGAATATGCGACCTCTTGCTTACAAGAAAAAAGACTCCACCCTCCACCTCTAGGCCACCGAGGCCCCATTCGACTAACAATATTTCCGTGTTAACGAATCCTTTTAGTAGGTTTTTCCATTCGAACTCGAACTACCATGACAGCGTCATCTATCGGAGCAGTTTTCAAGTATTTTTTTACTTTCGCCAAACGATATCCTATGTTCTCATGACTATTCTGCTGAAATATCAAGTCATTTCGAGCAGTAGTTTTTGAATGTTTTGAAAACGTAACTTTAATTATAATCACTCTGTATATTGATTTAGAAAAATTTCGAATCTTTACTTAAAGCTTAGCTTTGACATAAACTTCTTTGGTAGACATTTTAATCGTTTCAAGAGGAAACGGCTTTCGCCAAAAACAATTACAGTTGAGCCCGCCAATTGGAATAGCCATTTTGCCACGAAAAACTGATCTAATAAGCAGAGAATTCTTATATCCGGGATGAAAATAATGCACTAAAACAGCTTCGTACATAGAAAATGTATTATATTAAGCAGGATTTAACCGATTTTCTAATAAGAGGGATCGACTGTAGTTACTTTTTCTAGTTTACTTTACATATGAACATGGCTAGATGTTTCAAGCAATATTGGAGAAGTTATGTAAACTCTAATTGCTAAATCAGTCAAATAGCTTTCATAGAAAGAAAAATTCGTATCTTTTACTCATTGAGTATAAATTCTTCAAAATATTATATTCTTATTTAAATTTATTCAGTATCCTATTTTCGAAACTCTTTTGCAAAATCCCTAGTAAATTTTATGAAGATCTTTTGTTTGGACTCAACAAAACATGTTCGACGGAACAAGAACAACCGCTTCCCCCTTTCACTGGCACAGAAATTGAAAAACCAAAACTCCAGCTTTTAAATCGCTCAGAAATAAGAGATCATTTCGAAAGCAAAACTTCCGAGCTCAGCGCTTTCTCCGTCGGAGATTTGACGACGAGTGAAGTTGAGGCGTTTTTTTCCTGCTTCATTTCTTCCTTTTTTTCTTTTTCTATTTTTCTTTTGTTTACGTTTGCGACAATAGATCGGTTTTTTTTTTAATGAATTTTTCGCATTCTAGTTGAGTTGTTTTGTTTCGTTTGTTACGAAAATGTTTTGTTCGAGCGATCCGTATTTTATTAAATAAACTATCAGACTAAAAGTTTTGGTAATACCTTTATAAAACTTTAATGGATTGCTATCAAAGTGTGCGTCTCTTTTAAACAGACTTTAAAATTCCAACGCAGGTATTAAATTTTCATGACTTGGATTTAATTTGGCATTTCACTTCTGCCTGTGCATTGAATGGTTTCTTGGATAAAAGTTTTCAATTACTCTCCTTCAACAAAATTCTTTCCTTATTGAAACTTTTATTTTTAATCGACATAGACGATGCAGGAACTTTTGGGTCGGAATAAAACAATTACAATTTAAATTCTATAACTGAAAGTAAAATAATTTTAATTATGGTTTAAAAAAACTAAAAAATACCCTTTTAGAGCTTCAACTTCGCTCAACTCGAAATCTGAAGTTGTTCTGAGAACTTTTTAATCTATAAAAGACAAGTTCTTAACAAATATAAAAGTTATATATTTACACTATCATTAATACTGAAGGCTAAACTATATTTTCATAATACTCTAATTGATTTCCCTCTGATTTTCAAAACTATTGAATATCCGCTAAATTTACATGCGCTTATATTACATCAACATGTAATATAGCTCAGTATTTTGTATTAACAATAGTACTAAATATATTACTTTTATATTTGTAAAGAACGTGAATTTTATCTTTTATTCAGAGTTCCATACATAAATTTTTGCATACAAACAAACCCACATGTGAAACTAATAAAAGCGTATTACTATACTTCGCAGCAGTTTAACTTAGCAGTGACGTCACTACAGGCGGAGCCAACAGCGTGACGTTAGCCTAGGAAAAACGAGCTAGATAAAACGTTACAGCCTACTTGGCGAATTAGAGGAGACCGCTGACTGCTTGTGAGCTCTTATTGGCTCCGCCCGTAGTGACGTCACTGCCAAGTTAAACTGCTGCGAAGTATAAATGCTTTTTTTTGGAAAATATTTAATGTTTCTGCAAAAAAAGTTTGCCACTCGAAATCCCTTGCCGTTAAATGCTCCATTTTACCAAATGATAGATTCATCATTGTATGGATATGTATTTTTTTTTCATTCATAGTTGATAAGTGTCATCATTGAAAACAACTGAAAGAGGTTGGTCATAGTGTTTATTCCGTAGCATTTGAGGGTAGAGTTAAATTGTTCTTGCGAGGAAATTTAGCTTATTGCGTCGGCCCGTCTGTATAGTGACCTTAGTTAAGCCTTGGTTTCCTAGGAGTGAAATCGTCGATCTCTGGCGAGTCGACGGTCGCCGCCTTCTTCAGGGCTGGTTTCCTAGAATCGTCGCCGACGCCAGGCGCGACGCACGCTGGAATCAGAACCAGTTTGATTGGAGCGTGGCGCGAAGCGACGTCAATCTGCGGCTCAGGCGCATGCGCAGAAGGCGGCGGCGTCTGTCGCCTCGCCAGAGATCGACGACTTCACTCCTAGGAAACCGGGCCTTTCTGTGTATGCGCCTGAGTCACAGATTGACGTCGCTTCACGCCACGCTCCAATCAAACTGGTTCTGATTCCAGCGTGCAGTCGCGCCCGACGTCGGCGACGATTGTCACGTTCTAGGAAACCAAGGCTTTAAGGACATCATGTGGACGAGCCGACGCGACGCATAAAGATTCGACCACTTTGGATCCAGGGCGTGTTTGAGTAGTTGTTTCTTCTGGTCAATAGTTATCTTTTCCGGCCAGTTATCGCATACTGGTAATTTTTCACTGTGGCAAATATCAGGGATACATGAATTTGGCAAAGCTTGGCAATGTCCCAAAACCTTGCTATGGTAACCCCAGCTCCGCAACAATGAAAAATTGAAAGTAATAATAATTGAATTATACTTTTAAAAAAAACTAAAATATACGCTTTTAGAGTTAATCAAACCAACATGCACTTATAATGAGTCAAAAGGAAGCATAGTTTAGCCTTTAGTGTTAAAAATAGTATTAAATATACTACTTTTATATTTACAAAGAACGTGAATTTTATCTTTTATTCAGAGTTACATACATACATACATACATACATACATACGAACCAACAAACCCACATGTGAAACTAATATAAAAGCGTATTAATAAATGCTTTTTTTGGACAATATTTAATATTTCTGAAAAAAAAAGTTGGCCACTTGCCGTTGAAGCCCTTGCCGTTCAATGCGCTATTTTACCGAATAATCGATTAATCATTGCATGGATACATTTTTCTTTTCATTCATGTTTGATATGTGTCATTATTGAAAACAACTGAAAGAGGTTATTCATACTGTTATTCCGTAGCATTTGAGGGTGAAGTTTAATTGGTCTTGAGAGGAACTTCAGCTTAATACGACGACCCGTCTGTATAGTGACCTCAGTTGAAAACGCATATCACAATTAGCACCCCCCC
>JAXGGA010025281.1:0-10821 GCA_038373865.1 Uloborus plumipes | reverse complement strand
TTCCCGCCTGGCAAAACTGAAAACAATTTAAAAGAACTATACATACAGGTTAGTTGTAGTTTGGCACAAACTTGGCGGGAAAACTCGATATCATAACTTTTTAAGGCTGAGTATTTAAGGTTTTCTTGGCGGGGGATTTTTTTACAACACTGTTGTTTTTGGGGAGATATTAAATTTCAAGGGCAATATTGCTGTGGTCATTGAGAGTTTTCGAAAATCTTGGCTCTACAGTTGTGTCAAAAGTTCCATTGAAACGTAAAAATTTCGCTAAAAATAAATAAGTTCGTCACACACACACGAAAAGAAGAAAAAAGTCTTTAAAACTAAAATAATCCTCGCATTGAACACTACAAACTGAAATGGCATTAAAAGTGTCATCAATATATTTTAAAAGGTCGTGGTGCACATTTGAATTAAAGAATATAATAATTTTACTTAAGAGGGGTGGAGTGAATTTAAATTTATTCAGTTGACTTTCTTTACATTTTTTGCACGGGCATCGCCGTGCGGGTACTGCTAGTCTCTAATATAGCTAAAAATTTTAATCAAAACGTGGGCTCTATAAAAAGTTATGGATTGTGAAAAAGATGATTGTAGATTCAAAGGAAAAGTAAAGCCAGATTTAAAGAAAAACTCAATGTAGAGTCCGTAACAGTGAAAATTGATTTTTCAATATTCGGAGTGCATTTATAAACATAATATAAAGTCAACTATGAAAAAAATATGATATTCATATCATTTAAAAGGTACTTTCTCAATATCTGTAAAAATTTTAAACTTTTAAAAAGTTTTGTTACTCCTTTGTCACAAATACCGTGAAATGCCCCATTGATAAAACTCTTTAATAAAACTCTTTAAAGTCTTGCAAAAAAAAAAAATATTTCCGATTCTCAAATGACGATATAATTTTGTATTTTGGTAAAATAAGTCACGAACAGCCACCTGATGGTGATAACACAATTTTGTCAAAAAGTGCAGATACGACTTTTATGCTTAGCACGGCAGTATACTAAACATTGCGATGCCAAGCAATAGGGAATGGTTGGTGCGTCGAAAACTTGTCGCAATTCTCATTTCAAGAGAAAAAGCCTTACAAAAGGATATAAAAAAAAACCTGATTAAAACTAGTTTCATAATTGTTGTAGAGAATGTTTACTTGAGCATGAAAAGCTTTCCTTCAGCTACATCTTTAAGGGGGGAGCGAAGATGAAAGGCTATTTTGAATTGTTGAGTAGGGATGCACCGATAAGCAAATTGACCGATTACCGATTAATCGGATGTTGATAATCGGCCGATTAATCGGCTGAGCCGATTAATGATAAGGATAATTGTTTTTCTACTACCAGTTTTACCATCACTGTTTTTTATATCTTATACAATTCCAAGTTTAGAAATAGTAATTTATTTCTGTGAGAAGATTTTTTTTTCATTTTCCTAGTTTTCACAAAATAATTTCAATATTTTATCAACTTTCTTAGAACCAATTTTCATATTAGTGTCAATAATATTAACACATTGTTATTTATGTTGATTGGAAATAAAAATTTATAAAAAAAGGAGAGGTGGGGGAGTGTGTGGTGAACACTCCAATTTAGGAGTACTTTTAATTCATATATTGTAGTAATCAGTAGCAATTTAATTCGATACTATTATTCTTTGAAAATTAGAGGTTATCTGAAAGCACTGTGCTGAGGAAAAACTATCGCCACATGAAAAATGTTGCATCATTGTCTATGTATATTTTTTCAAAGTAGGAGAATTCATTTAAAAAAAACCTTTATATTAACTGTGAGGATTATTATTACTGTTAATAAAATTATTCATCAGAGTTTCCTAATAAAAGTATACTTTAAAGAAAAAACTGAAAAATATTTTTCAGCCGATCAATCGGCCCGATTTTGCCGATTATTAGTAATCGGTAAAGTGGCCGATTATGGCCGATTAACCGGTACTGCCGATTAATCGGTGCATCCCTATTGTTGAGAGACATAACATCATTGCGAAAACGTTGTTTTTGAAACAACTCCGAATTTCCACTTGAGCTATTATTAATTGTTTTGAAATCTCTCTTCGTAACATAGTGAAACAAATTGCACAGTAATGGTAAAAACATCCGAAACGCAATCGCTAATACAGAAACATCATTTGGGCCAGTCGGTTTTTCGCTATAATCATGGAAAACAAAAACTGGATGATGCTTAACTGAGTATATATCAGTACAGAAAGACGCTTTGCTAGGAATAAGAAAATCTCAAATCTTTGGAAAATTTCTGAACAGTTGAAGAATATTATAAAAGTAATTTATCTTCCACGTGATTGTGTTCGGATGCATTTTGGGGCGGCTCTTATGTTCTTTTTCGAATCGTTTGTCTTGAGCGGTAGTGTCTCTTATTTTCCTTTTAATGTTCCTTGGAATTTGTGAAGTCTCTCAATGGTAGACCTATTTTTTTTTTCATATATTTACTTCCTTTTACGTAGTAAAGGAAGTATTGTGATCACGAAAAAAATTTCACTCAAATTTCGGTCTAAATTTTGACTTTGCTCACCCCTGAATGAATGTCGCGTAGTTTTTTCGACCTGTCAGCACGTGCATATGTACCTAACAACATACAAACAGCCGAAAAATCAATTTCGACCACCCCCGAGTAACTTACGACGAGTTTTCTCGTGACGTCTGTATGTACGTATGTGCGGATGTATGTGCGTATGTGGCTCGCATAACTCAAAAACTATATGCCGTAGAAACTTCTAGCTTGGTATGCAGGCTCTGAGGGGGGTCTAGTTGTGCACCTCCCCTTGTGATTGCATTCGAATGTTCCCAAAGGGGTCTTTTACCCCTTTTTTGGGGTAAATCAATGTTAATTTCAATACAGACTCAAGTGATATGAATTGGCGCCACCACTTGGCGACATGTCGCCAAGCTTTTGGTCGCCAAGTGTTTGACGCCAACTTGGCGACATATCGCCAAGTTGGCGACAAATTTGGCGAAAAAATTATTTTTTGAATTTGTGTTCAACTTGGCGCTATTGGCGATATTTTGCGAAAAATTCACTAAATGATATTAAAATCAGCAATATTTAGAAAAATAACCATTGTAAAATATTTTTTGCATTGTTTCGTGGTAGATTAGGGGAGTAAATATTTGAATTGTTACCTTACTCATTCCAAGCACTTTTTTTAACACTTAAGGCAACTACTAAGAAATTTACACGTAAAAGGAAGTAGTGTGGGGTCCATACCAGATTTTTTTTTTCTGAAACCACCTTGCTTTTCTTCTTGTGACGAAATACTGGTGAGGGTTTGTGTATTGTGTGATGAAAAAGCATAATGAGTGAAAAATAAGAATTCAAACTATTTCTTAACAGTGCGGATAATTCATCTTAGAAGCTTTATTTTGATCTCATTTTGTAGGAAATTTTATTTTCTTTAAGTCTAACTTCATTTAAAGTTTTGAAAAAATGAGTGAGTATTTTTCAGAATTTTTCAAGTCAGGCTTCAGCGTAAATTCTCGAAGTTGCTTAGAAAAAATAAATCATTAAAATGTAAGTTGTATAAGTTCTTTTAGTAAATTTGAAGAAATCTGCTTGTAGCATTGACTTTTCAGAGAAAAAAAAAAGCAATAATATCATGAATTTGTAATACAGTTATGTCTTTGAAACTCATAGCTAAAATAAATAACTGCGAGTAAAGCTTGTGAAATGAGCTGTATATTACAAGCCACAAGCGTTGCTTTCCTCCTTAGCGGTCAGAGCTGAATAATAGCTTAAAAATCTAAGCCTTCTTAGGGCTTTCGACCCCCTGAGGAGAAGGGAGAAAACTATGATTTTCCATGATCGAAAGATGCAATCACTTTTTGTGGGAATACCGAGAAATCATTAAGACACCCCACAACATTTTGTAAATAAATTTTTGTAATCACAGATTTTTCTAACTCTTTTTAAACATTTTATTTGTACTTTTGGACACGTTGTCCTGCATTTTTAACTTCATTAATTGTACAAAGTTTTCGACTGCTTTTCTTACAAATTCACAGATGTTCTCTTTGCAAGTCTTCAAGCAACTAGTTTGGGGCACAATCCTTGAGATTTAATGGAGAATGGCTCTACCTTTTGTTTCCAGAGATCAACAAGCATGAATTTGTGACAGAAAGACAATTTTAAACAGCTGCATGTCTTATTAAATCACAGGCTCCAAGTTACCTTTTATCTTTAAAAATTGCGTCAAATTAAACTGTGATGTTCACAGAAGCTTCACTTATACACCAAAGGGAGGTCTCATTTTTTGTGAAAAAGCTAATCCAAAAACGCCATTCAAAACCAAAGAGTTAAGGGTTTTAAGTCAACCTTTGATAATCGGTTTGATGTTTCTCGTCGGGATTCGTAGAACGGATAATAACAGCTACAAAAGAGACATTAAGTCTTGACCGTCAAATTTAATTTTCAGTAGAAACGTCATACCCTTTTGTAGACAGCAATTTCGTCAACAACGGTTTAATCTTATCAAAATCGATTTAGGAATTTTGATCTAGAAGGAGTTGTTGTGTACTGAGATAAAAAATCGCTTCCAGTTTTACTTAATAAAGACAATTTAGAGTATTTGCAATTTTGATAACTAGTGGTGTTGAAGACCAGATGATAGATGTTCCCAACCTTGAAACAGCACGGGCATGTACAAGTAAATGCTGTAGTTGAGCATTGGGGGTCAGTTGAAAAAAATTAAGGAATATTTGGATACCACTGCTGAAAATAGTGGTAGACTTTAGGAAACCTGCGTTCTTACAGAAAATTCTTCTGTGTTCAGCATGTCACCACCGCATCCTTGAAGTTGTTTTAAAAGCAGTTTTTCTGAAAAATGGAAATACATCTGCTGGTCCTCAAGCAAATATTTATAAAAAAAATTCAAGCTGAAGGATCTGTGGTAGATAAAAAGCAATTCAAAGCAGCTACAGAAGATGAGAATATTAGAAATAAGCAATTTAGGCAAAAATTGAAACTTTTTTTTTGAGAAATAAAAAAGCAGCAGCCTAGGGACGATTACAACAAATTAATTCCACTTTGCTTCATTATCTTAGAGATTCTTCCTCCAAACGATGTTACTTTCAAGTACCAAGCGCTATTCCTCATGCCTGGTGAATAGGAAAAGCCTTATACTCTTTAAACGTACGTCTCTTCAATAATCAATTTTCCTAAGTGCTTTAGGGATAAAAGGTATTGAAGATTTTTGTTCGTTCAGTATCAATATTTTCCTTAAAGTACGGTTTAATGTCCACGAGCCATGTATATGTACTTGTACATATGAAACAATATTTTATGAACTTTTTTTATGTAAAGCAGTAAGTAACCGCCTTAAGCCAGAGCAAAGGCAGAAACATGCAGTACGTCACCAGCTCGCTTATTTCATCTATGAACTGCAAATTCGTGCTTATTTCAGCTGGTAGCTAATTTCACATTAGCTGCTGGTTTGCGTTGGCTTTTTTTGCTCTATAAGAGGATTTTTGCCTCCAACTAGTTTAATTCCTATTCCATGCTGATGAGTGCATAATGAGCACGAAACTGCAGTCCATGAGTGGAAATGACCGAGTTGGTGGTGTATTGCACCCTTTTAATGCATTTTCTAAACTATTATTCTCTCAATACTTTGTGTAAAAATATTGTATCTTTGAATTTCTGTAATAAGCATTCGAAGATGTAAAAGTATTCTGATTAATTGTGTGTATCTATGCCTTTTTTTAATCTTAAAATCCAAACGATTTTAGCAGGACTTTTTTTTTTTTTTTTACCAAGGAGGATTCTTTCCATAAAAGTACCCGATTGCTAGTTGTAATGAAAGTTTCGAATTTTCAAATTAGTTTTGAAACGCCTTTGTAGCACTTTAAGAGCATTTTCATTTTTAAGTTTTTCCTGACAAAATTAATTAATTCCCAGAATAAGGAATAGTTCTTAACATTATTTTGATTAGTTTTTGTTATAAACCTTTCAATTCTTTGAATAACATAGAAATAAATAAATGGTATGAGTTAAAAACTTAGTAACATCAATTTTCTAGCTTATTTTAAGTTTAATTAAAATATAATGCTTCGATTTAAAACATGAGATTAACCAGGGTCCAACAAAACTTGAAGGATTAAAAAAAAATATCTTGGCGACTAAGTTTTCCAGAACGACATAACAAAAAGAAAAGAAAAAAAAAAACTAATATAAACTATGAGAAATAATTTGTCTATTGTCCAAAATTTTCTTTTGGAATCTAAAACGTTAGCTTTTGTGGGATTCTGAGAATAACTTTTTACTATGAATAATTATTGTTAAATGAAGACTACTTTTTAGTTCACTTTCTGTGTCATAATGCTCGCATTTTACTTCCTCTTTTAACGTGCTGCCAAAAACAATGTCAAAAAATTGCAAGCAATTACTTCAGCTATTTAATTGCTACCAAAAACTAAAAAATAATAGTTAATTGAAATTTCTCGAAATTATAAAAACCGTGGAAATAACAAAATACCCACAGTACTTGTTTTTGTTCTGAAATCATATTGAAAATTCTAAATGCTCTTTAGAACAGTTTTACTAATATCTTCTGTCATGCATGTGACACATCTTTGTCAAAAACATTAGTTTGTATTTTTTTTTGTTTGCATATTGTCGAACACGGAAAATTTCCATTTTAATAATAAACTTGAATCCCCAAAGTGATTCACAATACATTGGCTTCAGCCAGCTATTGTCATTTAAATAAGAAACGCGGTTACAAACAAGAACTTGTGACTTAATGAAAAACATATTTGCATGACAGAGAGGAGTTGAGATGTAACGAAACTGCAGTTTAAAACCGCCGTCTTTCTCTTTAAACAATCTCTGTCCATAATTCACTGTTATTTCTTTTATTCTTGAGGTAATTAGTATTTTAAAACAACAAAAATGTTCTTTACGAAGTTGAGCACACAGAATATTTCAATTACAATGTTTAAATATATGAATTCGTTAAAAATGCATTATCGTGGTCTCGCGAGATAATTGTTTTGTTGCGAGCTATGAAATTTAGAAATGACTTTTACCTGTTAAGATATTTTATTTATTAATTTTCTGAATGCAATTTGTTCCAATATATGTTTTATGGTAATTAACTCTGTCAAATGTTCTAAGCAATTAAAGAAAAATTCTTATGGATTTCCCTGTAATGGACTTTAAACTAGTTTTTTTTTAAATTATTTTTCCATAAAAACAATTTCACGAAATATTAAAAACAAATAAAAAAGAAGAAAAACATAAATCAGTATGCTTCTATTAAAAAAAGGGGGGGGGGGGTGAGGGGGATTAAAAAAATAATGATAACTAATTATTTTTTAACTTAAATTTTCTATTAGAAAGTAAGATTTTTAAATTTTTGGCAGATAGAGATTTACTTAATCCACTTGCATCGTTTCAAATATTTTCTGAAACATATTTTAATCCCAGTAAGTATCTGTGTTGCACGAGACTGTAAAATAACTTTTGTACAAACATTTAGCAGGCATGTTTAAAGAGCTACAATATTTTTATTCTTATTTTAGACTTGCCTTTTGGGAAACACTAATGGCCACGTGTTTTGCTTAATTTTGCTTAGGAGTTCGTTGTTGAAATATTATGGTTTCCGTTGAGGGGAAGATTTTGACAACTCAGTAAGTTGGCGGTATTTTTATACTGACTCCATTTTTTGTCCAATCTGAAAAAGGAATCACATGACAGCTGTGGTAGAAAATGAAAATAAATAGCAGTTTGTCATTGCACAAAATGAAAATGGAAAAAAAAAAAAAAAGAACACTATTACTGAATCCTCTCCTCACCAATTCGAAACTTCAAATGAAAATCCTACCGATGATAGCTCACTAGTTAATGATATGACTTAGTGGAGAGTTATAATATCGATTTTTATTTTGATAGAAAATAAGATAAGATGCTTAAAATATTCGTTTTAAGATAGAAGGTAGATGAAAAATACATACATGGAAATTATGGAAATAATTATTGATAGAAATATGGAAAGTATGTTCCAAAACTATTTTTTTTTACATGCAACACCAATTACACTGAAGTGACAAAAGTCATGGGATACCTCTTAATATCGTGTCGGCCCTCCTTTTGCCCGGCGAAGTGCAACAACTCGACGTGGCATGGACTCAACAAGTCGTTGGAAGTCTTCTGCAGGAATATTGAGCCATGCTGTCTCGATAGACGTCCATAATTGTGAAAGCGTTGATGGGGCAGGATTTTGGGCACGAACAGACCTCTCGATGGTGTCCCATAAATGCTCAATGGGATTCATGTCGGGCGATCTAGGTGGCCAAATCATTCGTTGGAATCGTCCAGAATTTTCTTCAAACCAATTGCGAACAGTTGTGGCCCGGTGACATGGCGCATTGTCATCCATAAAAATCCCATCGTTGTTTGGGTACATTAAGTCCATGAATGGCTGCAAGTGATCTCCAAGTAGCTGCACATAAGCATTTCCAGTCAATGTTCGGTCCAGTCGCACTAGAGGACCAAGTCCATGCCATGAAAAAACAGCCCACACCATTACGGAGCCACCACCAGCTTGAACAGTGCCTTGCTGACAGTTTGGGTCCATGGCTTCGTGGGGTCTGCGCCACACTCGAACCCTACCATCGGCTCTTACCAGCTGAAATCGTGACTCATCGGACCAGGCCACGGTTTTCCATTCATCTAGGGACCAACCGATATGCTCACGTGCCCACGAGAGTCGCTGCAAGCGATGTCGTTCTGTCAGTAAAGGCACTCGAGTCGGTCTTCTGCTGGAATAGCCCAAGAAATCCAAATTTCTCCGCACAGTTCTAGCAGACACGTCCATTGTACGTCCCACATTGATTTCTACGGTGATTTGACGCAGTGTTGCTTGTCTGTTAGAATTTACGACTCTTTGCAGACGTCGCCGGTCTCGATCTTTAAGTGCAGGCGGTCGACCACTGCGCTGTCCATGGTGGGATGTTATGCCTGAAATTTCATACTCTCGGCACACTCTTGACACAGTGGATCTGGGAATGTTGAATTCTCCAACGATTTCCGAAATGGCATGACCCATGCGTCTAGCTCCAACTAACATTCCGCGTTCAAAGTCTGTTAATTCACGTCGTGCGGTCATCATCACGTTAAAACCTCTTCACATGAATAACTTGAACAGAAATGAAAGCTCTGTAAAAGCACTGCGCATTTATACCTGTTCTATGCGATGCTACTGCCATCTGAAAATTTGCATATTGCTATCCCATGACTTTTGTCACTTCAGTGTATAATCTGGTTGTGTCATTTTAAGCCAGTATATCTCAATTAATTAATGCTATCTTTGCCAAAATTGTTGTCGTGTCAATGCTTTTCTTGCGTTGGACTTACGTCGCGAAGGTTGTTTTAAAATAAGAATAACTGCCTTCCTCTCTCTTCCGCCGGATTATAGGCACAGCCAAAGCAGTGTTAATTATTCCGAGCAAATTTGTAATTATTAATTCCGCCGGATTATAGGCACAGCCAAAGCAGTGTTAATTATTCCGAGCAAATTTGTAATTATTAATTATCTCATTTTGCGTGCTTCTTAACTTAAATCACTAGTCTTGTCAACAGTATTTGGGAAATGTTTAGAACTAAAGAATTTTTTTATTTTCGTAGAAAACATTGTTTAGGGGTAAGAATTTCTATTTTTTGTGAAATGACTTGATACTCTTTTCTGAATAACATTTATAAATTGGTTTTCAATCAAAACAATTCCTTGAAATATGGACAGTAGCAACCTTTTCTCCTTGAGTCTGCAAAATTATCTTATAATAAATACATATCTGTTATAAGAAATCAGTGAGATAGTGGATAATGTCATGATTGTATACGAATGTAATTTTGAAAATTTTATTTTCATCATCTTAAGAAACTATGTAAAGAAAAATGTTTTGTTTTTGTGCCATAAGTTTTATTTTTTCCAGAAATTAAGAGTTTCTTTCAAAGCTACGTTAATTAAAACTGTTATTTAATGAAAAATATATTGTGTGCATTGTAAAAAGTTCTTTAAATATACTCTTAACTCATGGTTAGAATCAATTTTTCGTAAAAGTAGTAGAATACATTTTCGATAAATGCTTTATTATAATTAGCATTTATTACAATCTGTATTTAGGAAGGGAGAGGGGGCAAATTTTTTTAATCGTTTCCAAAAAAGTAATAATTATTCTTAGTATTTATTGTCCTTGTAGATTCTTGGTTGGGTCATACGTTTTAACCATTGCCAAAAACAAAAATGAATAATAGTAATTATTATTACCTCTTATTTTATTTATTCTATCATGAGTTTGACAAATTATTTAATTATTGTCAAAACAAAAATAAATAATCGTAACGATGAACTTGATTGTTAATAAAGGTTATGAATAAACTTCAAAGCTGAACTTAAGCAAAACTTCGATTTGTGGATTTTGAGCTTTCGAAACTTTTCAAGTAATACAGGTTTCTAGGTTTTATCCGATTTAAGTCGTCACTTTAAAACCATTTTTATAGGTGCAATACACCGCCAAATTTTTCTTTCTTTCTTTTTTTTTTTTTTTTGCCTCCAACTCGACCAATTTCGTATTCCTTGCTGATGAGAGCAGAATAAGTTCGAAACAGCTGTCCATGGATCGAAATGGTCGAGTTGGCGGTGTATTGCATGTTTCTGCCTTAGCCCTTGCTTAGGGGCGGTTACTCACTGCTTTATACATTTTTATAGGCTTTTTTTCCTATACAATATTTCCCAAGTAGTACACTTCGTTTTTTAAAGGTTGTAAAATGGTTATTAATGTTGTAACAACCG